>JADLZK010009209.1:0-64721 GCA_015847255.1 Hyparrhenia diplandra | reverse complement strand
GTTGTGATTCCTCAATTAGGGCTAACCCTAGAAGGGTAGCAATATAGGCCATATGGGCCTCATGGGCTAGCCTCATGGGCCCTGGGTTAACATACTCTAACATCCAGCGGTGCCGATCAGGGATAGTTTGCGGTGTGAAAAAGAAGTACAACACGGGAGCCCCCCCACGGATACAATTAGCCACGGGTGATGTTGAGGCCGGAGCGAACCTTCGGTGAAGGTCGGGACGGAGACCCTTGGTGAATGTCGGCGAGAAGCGGGAGGTGGTCGGGACGTGGAGAGGACCCGAACCGCCGATGGCGGCACTGACACGAGGACAAAGTGTGGGATCGATCTCCATGCTTGGTCCTCACAGTCCGCACAGGTTGGTGGAGAGGTAGAAGCGGCCGCGTTATCGCGATGGGCGGCGCGGTCTTGACGAGGGGCCGTGGAGCTGGCGAGGAGCCGCCGAGCTAAAGGCGCGCCGGCCACGCCATTAGCAACAAATACGGCACTCGCCTCGGCAACTGGAGCTGACGACGACCGCGGCGACGCAGACGACCAGACACCAGTTGCCACCTGTAACACGGCGTGGCCGGTGGTGGAGCGCCGAGTCGCCGGACACCCTACCACCGCCGTCGATTAATGACGACCCTGGTCGCGGAGACCGGTGAAAGCGGCAACCCGTCAATCGGTCTTGCGGGAGGTAGCGCGAAGGAGGCGCTTTGAGAGCGATCCCCGGTGGGGCTCGGGGATCATGCATGTGGAGACAACCTGCCGCGGCATAGGTGATGTCCGGCCGGTGAAAGTAGCGGTGCTTGGCGTGCACCGGCCAGACCGTGATTCGCCAGGGTCTCGCCACCGGGCGCCCTCCGCTCGGCGCCTTGCCTTTGGGGTGCCACCGGGGGGCAAGACTTAGGACCTCCGTCATCCCCCGGCCGCTCCAGGATATCAAAAAATTGGTGAAGAAGAAGTCCGATGGGATGAGGCTCAGTTGACCCGAGAAGGTGGATGCGGAGACCTAGATCCTTGACGAAACTCTGGCAAGAGCGCCGACATGATGCGGGGCGCAGCAGTGAAGGGCTGGAAGGTGGCCAGGGACAATGTCATCAACATAGAGGCGGCGGGGCAGCGGGTGCGGGTCCGCAGGCTCCATGGTGGTAGATAAACGAGGGGACGTATCGACTTGGCCTCCACAAAACCTGACACCAAGAAGGCCGCAATCAGAGTGCCACGCCCGAGGGGTCGCTTGAGGCCGTGGAAGAGACTTGTTGAGCCCCGCATTTTGGCGGGGCCGACGAAGAGTCAACGAACGCCGCCGGTCGCAATAGACTGTCCCGCATGGGCTCCGTCACGGGAAGGCGTTCTTGACATCCGGTGATGCACGGCCGGAGCGAGCAAGAGCTGAGAGCACCGTCCTTCCGGCGGGCGGCCACAAGCGGCCGAAGGTCTCATCATAGTCAACTCCCGGCGGCCGAGTGAATCCGCGAAGAACCCAACAGCCTTGTACCGCCTCAGGGTACCATCCGCCCGCGCGCTTATGTGTCGGATCCACTTTTGCCAAGACGACGCTTGGAGCGGGCGGGCGTACCGAATCCCCAAGTCCGGTTGGCGATGAGAGCCGCGTCTCACCTGCCCATTGCGCGGCGCCCGGAGGGGTCCCGGCGAGGGGCAGCGCGGCGGAAGAGCAGTGGCAGGAGACTGCGAGTCCCGGGACGCCGCCGCAAGAGCCCGGATCGCAGTACCCGGCCGCTGCGGCCGCGTCACCATCAGTGGACGCGGACGCTGGTCGCGTGGAGAAGGCCCGGTGGTACACCGCGACCAAAGACGGCACCGGGGAGGGCGGGTGGAGGGTAGGTAACGATGGTGAGCCACGGTGGTGTCGGTGTCGCTCGGTGAAAGATACCACGGTGGACCGTGGAACAGACGCAGCGGAGAGTTACCCTCGGCAAATGGCGGGACCGGGAACCAGCTACCGGTCTGTGGCTCGGCCCAAACGCCCCGGTGCAACGATGCACGGCGGGCGCCGCGGTCCGAGCGCGTGCAGGGGGAAGCCCGGCGCTGGCGAGGCGCCGGGCAGAACACCGGACCCGACAAGGTCTTGCGGTCGGGTCGAAGACCGGGCGCGGCGGCCAGGGACACGGTGAAGTAGGACCGCAGAAGCAAAGAAGGTGGGCCGGGCCCGGGTCGAGGACACATCTCAAAGAGGTCGAGGTCAGGGGAAGCCTGGGTGGTGGTGGTGGTGGAGAAGGGAAAGACTGACTCATCAAACACCACATGGCGAGATGAGGACCCGACGAGAGGTGAGGTCATAACACCGGTAACCTTGTGGGTCTGAGAGTACCCGAGGAAGACACACAAAGGGTCGAGCGGGGAGCCGGTTGTGGGAAGCAAAAGGCGCGGTGTTGGGGTAGGGCGCAGACCCAAAGACACGGAGGTGCTCGTAGCGAGAGGGGTGCCGAAAAGGGCATGGTGTGGCGTGGGAGCAGGCAGCGGAAGGAAGGCGGTTGAGAAGGTAGGTGGTTGGTGTGTGAAGACTCTCAGCCCGGAAGCGGCGGGGAGGGACGCCCCTGAGGGGTGCGCGGGACGTCGTTCGTGGTATGGATCATGCGCTCCGCCTTGCCGTTCGGGAGGAGGTATACGGACAAGACATGCGGAGTCGCACCCGTGCTCAAGGAAGAAGGCACGAGAGTGGTTGTTATCGAACTCACGGCCATTGTCACACTGGACGGCCTTGATGGGTGCAGCCGAATTGAGTCAACACCCATGCGAAAAAAATGGTGAAGAGAGGGAAAAGCCTCCGACTTGGCACGCAAAAGGGAAAGTCCACGAATAATGCGAAAAAAATCATCGACCACCACCAAATAGTATTTATAGCCGAGTTACCGATGACAGGAGATGTCCAGAGGTCGCAATGTATAAGATCAAAAACATGAGCCGCATGTGAAGTGGAAGAAGAAAAGGAAGACGAACATGGCGGCCCGCTGGCACGCATGACACAAATGCTCATCGTGAGCACGAAGTACATCGAATGTCCGAGCTTACGCTGTCAGATTGGCAAGGCCACGTCCAGGATGGCCGAGGACGGCGGTGCCAAATAGTGGACGAGGTAGTGGCGGCGAAAGCAACCGACAAAAGGCCGGCGACGAAGAGGAAGAAGACGCCGAAACCGAAGAGTGTAAAGGGCCCCGTCTTTGCCACACCGAGCAGAGGACGCCGAAGCCAAATCCTTCACATGAAGACCGGAGGAGTCAAACTCAACAACAAGAATTGTCACTTGTGAAACGACCGAATAGAAAGGAGGTTGTGAACCATGGAAGGAGCAACAAGAACATCGAAGACGGCAAAGACCCCTGAGCCCTGAGCCGCACCCACGGAATTTGGCAGGAAGACACGACCCATTTGCGACCATGATGGACGAAGGAAGGGAGGAAGAAGGAGGGCGAACCGACGAGAAAGTATACCGGGGTCGGGAGTGGTGTGGCACGTGGCCCCGAGTCGGCGACCCACCCCAGCCACAGAGGGGTCGGGACGCCGTGCCGTGAGGCTAGGCGCCAAGGCCGCTGTGTCCCCCAACCCGCCCGGCGCGAGAATGCCAGAGCCTGTGTGGACGCCGAGTATGCTTGCGGAGGGGTCCGCCCACCTGAGTAGTGTGGAGTACCCCCGAGGAGCACCACCAACATGGCCGCCGGGGACGAGGCGTGCCACGGGGCCGGCTACCGGTAGGGCCATCGAGATGCGCCCGACCACGGAGTCTTGGAGAGTGGGCCGGGGCACCCGAGGAGGCGCTGCGGCCCGAGGGTGGCCACCGCCACCGCCGCTCACCACCCGACCACCGCCTTTGCCGCCACGGCGACGGCGACCACCACCACCACGGCCCCACCACCGCTCGGCCCGGAGGGTGCCAAGGAGAGACGACGTGGTTGGACCTTGCAGAGGTGGAGTCGCGGCGAGTGTAGTCGTGAGGACGCAGGAGGCCGACGCCAGACCGCCACAAGGCGAACTCCCGGGCCGGAGCCCTCCATGACAAGGTCGCCACGGACCTCCGAGGAAGGTGGAAAGGGGCGACTCGAGTGAGGATGCTCCCGAGGTGAGCGTAGCGGTGGCCGAGCCCGCGGAGGGCGTTGAGCACCGTGATACGGTCCTCCACTCGCCGCCCAAGGTCGCCAAGAGAGTCCGCCATAGCCTTCATCTTGCGACGAAACTCACCGACAGAGGTCACCACGACACAAGTCCGAAGCTCGCCGAGCCGCGATAGCACGCGGTCTCGGCGTTGCCGGCCGCCCCAAAAGCGCCCGACCCGGCGCTACGCGTCGGGTGTTGCGGAGGGGCCGTGAAGGTCGACGGAGATCGCCCCCACGATCCGGGGAGACGATCTTGTCGGCGCGAGCCACGCTGGCGTAGGTGGCACGCCCACGGTCGCACACAGACGTGGTCGCCGAGGGCGAGGCGTACCGGCAGTGAGGAGGACTAGTCGCGCCGGCGGCGTGAGACGGCGACTTCGCTCGAGGATCGGCAACGGGCGGAGGCGGATGTTACGCACACCGCCAAATGTAGTGGAGCTGCGTCACCAAGTGGTCACCGGGTGGTTGGGGGGACCACGGTGGTGGACGACGTGCGGTGGACTCGCCCGTACCACCACTGGCCAAAAAGCGGCAGAGGAGGTAGTCCCGCCGTCGGGGCGGTGGCGCGAAGGTGCTCCACGCCTGCAATCGGGCAGCCGGCGTCCACGCCGTCGCCAGGCCTTCGCCTCCGCAGCGAGGGCGCCTCTCCTCGGCAGGCGAGCCCGCCTCATACTCACCCGCCCCGGCAGCAGCGAGGGCGTTGTGAGAGCGACGCAAAGCGGTGAAGGTGGACGGGCGGAGGAGGTGGTGCGAGGAAGGGATTACGCCGGTTCCCGCACTCACGAAGCCCGGCGGCGGCGCCATCATGGAAGGAGTCCACACCGGCATCCCATAGGGCCGGTGGCGGTGAGTGAACTCAAATTAGAGCCACCATCGAGGAGACCCACCGCCACCGGCGGGAGGTAGTTGGAAGTACCGGGCACCATCGGCCGGGCATGGAGAAGCTTTGGTGGAGGGTCACGGCCCGGGGACGACCGAGTGGCGTGGGAGGTCGGAAGAACCCCCATCCAGCGGCCTCATCCTCACTCCCTTCGCCCGACGACCTCGGTCGGAAGACGGCCACCGCAAAGGCAACAAAAGGCGCGCGGCGAGGGGCGGAAATGTAGAGGAAGGGGCCGGCGGCGGACAGGGGTGCAGCGGCGCGGACCTCCACCGCCAGCGGAGGGGCCGCCACCGAGAGCGGCGGCGCCACGCGCCGAGGCCGCCCGGGCCGGGGAAGACCAGCCGATGTGATGCAGAAAAGCGAGGCGGCGGCCCGGGCCTGTGATTGCCGGGTAGGAGCGGCGGAACCGGAAGAAATAGTGGGGAGAAGGAGGAGGAGGGCGCCGCCGGCCATGGTCGGGCTCGGCCGGGCGGCGGGCGCGCGAAGGCTCCCGCGGCGGGCGCTGGCGATGTCGGGAAGAGAAGAGGACCGAACAAAGCTAGATACCATGTTAGAGATTGTGATTCCTCAATTAGGGCTAACCCTAGAAGGGTAGCAATATAGTTGCATACATGGGCCTCATGGGCCTAGCCTCATGGGCCTAGATTGCTCATACTCTAACAAACATAATTTTAGAAAAAGGAAATATTTCACTAAGCGAATGAAAAAAGTCCCAGCCTCACATAAAACATCTTAGAAGTCAACCTACCAGTGATATTGTCAAGGGGACATTGGCTGAATATTGAATGCACAACCATTTTGTGGAGACTCCATTCACCAGAAATCGCCACAAGAGCAGACCCCTGAATTGAAGTGGTGGAACCTGCTGCAATCTCGCATTACAATCTCCCTATCCTCAATTTTAGAGACCATTTTGATCACCGTGTGGCAGTCCCCACACACCCTCAGGTTCTTAAAAATGTGAAGGGGTGCCCCTGATGGTGTGGCTATCAAACCAAATGCGAGGGCTAGGCGCTCACTGTGCATTACCAGCATAGCTTCTTTCTGCTCTTCTTCCACTTTTCATGAAGCGCAAAGCTTGTATCAGGACAGTAACCTTCTTTCTTTAACTTAGCTGTCATTTCCCTGAGCTTTGCATGTATCTGTTCTGATAAAGGATGCGACTTGTCTGAAGCTATAAATGAATGAACTTTGTTCTTGATCTGAATCCAGCTGCATCCAGCTTCTTTCTTAACCTTTTAGTGTCCATGATTTTCCTCACTTCATCCTTCTCTTTCCACTTCCCTGCAGCCGAATAAATGTTGGAGAGAAGCACGTATGTAGCCGAGTCAAGAGGTTCAAGTGACATCAGCTTGTCCGCAGCCAACTTTCCAAGCTCAACATTCTTGTGAACTTTGCAAGCTCCTAGCAACGTCGCGCCATACCATTGGACCTGCTGGGAATGGCATGCCTTCGATAAGGCTCATTGTTTCATCCAGCTTGCCTGCACGGCTATAGAGATCAACCATGCACGCATAATGCTGCATGGTTGGAGTGATCCCGTAGTCTCTGACCATTGAATCAAAGTATTGCTGACCTTCTTCAACAAGACTAGCATGAGTGCATCCCATGATCACAGAAAGGAATGTGACACCATCCATCTCAATGCCCTCGGCTTCCATCTGTCGAAATATATCAAGGGCCTTTTGGCTGTAACCATGCTGTGCGTACCTGATAGCATTGAATTCCATGACACCAAATCTCTCTCTGTTTGTCTCTCAAAGACACACTGAGCACTCGATGCTCCCTTTTCTTGCATACATACTAACAAGTGCACTGCTCACACAGAGTGCATCATGGCACCTGTGTTTGATAGAAATAGCATGGAACTGCCTACCCAGGTCAACTCCAGCTGTCGGACTAGTACAAGCATCAATGACACTAGAGATCGTAAACTCATTTGGCTTCAAGCCATGCATGGTCATCTTGATGAATATATTTGTGGCACCATCACAATCACCAGCTTGGGCATAGCAAGCCAACATTGCAGACCATGAAACAACATCCTTTTTGGTCAATCATTTTGAATACAGAAAGAGCTTCTTCAATGCTACAAAGCTTAGAGTAAGAGGCCAGAAGTGAAGTTCCAACAATTGGTGTACACTCGTAGTTTGTCTTGATCACCTGGGCATGAATTTGGGGAGGCAAGCTGGCCACTGACGCTGTCAGAATTGTCGAGTAGGTGACATCATTCGGAGAAACACCATCTTCTCTCATTCTGCTAAAAAGAGCAGCAGCAAGAGGTATATCACCGTTCTGAATGCACCCATTAATCATAGCAGTCCATGAAACAACATTCTGAGATCCTGACATCAACAAAAATATATCCAGAGCATTATGCAGTTGACCTGCTTTGTTGTAAGCATCCATGAGGGCTGTCATTACATTGCCATACGATTGAAACCCACGTTTAAGAACACTGCTGTGGAGTTGACGTGCCAGGCCAAGGTATTTGAGATTTGCACATAATTTGATCACTGTTGAGTACGACGACTGTGTAAGCATGGTAATACTGGATCGTGAATCATGGAACAGCTGCAGGGCTTCAAGATCACGCCCGCTCAACACAAGGCCCGCCATCAATGTATTCCATGACACCATGTCCCTGGTCTTCGCCTCCATCCCACAAAACACGACCCTGGCTTCTTCAACCAATCCACACTTTGCATACATGTTCATCAGAGAATTACACACAAGCACAGTGGAACAGCAACCAAACTTAACTGATTGAGCATGCACACGCTGCCCGAGATCAACCATACCCTGGCTCGCCACCACTGAGAGAACATTCGCAAATGTGGGCGGGTTGGGCCAGACCCCCTCAGCACGCATCCTGAAGAAGAGATCCATAACATCCAATAACGCTCCAGCCTGGAGGTACCCAGTGAGCAACGACGTCCAGGTGACAACATTCCTCTCGAGCATTGCCTCAAACACCTTCCTGCCTTCCACAACACTGTGCCACTTCATGTACATGTCAACAAGAGACGTGCCAACACTGATGTCGCCGCGATCATGCCCACACCTAATGCACAGGCCATGCAGCTGCTTCCCCAGTACTCTGTCTGGCACTGACCCACAGACTTTGAGGACCCCCAACAGTGCCCCGCCACCAACACGCCCGCCATGGCGGCGGTGCACATCGAAGAAGTGTTCTAGCACCTGGTGGACCGTACCCCGCGGGGTGTCCCTGTGGCGAATTTTGTCGAACGCTTGGCGGGCGCTGGTAGCGTCGTTGAGGTTAGCATGGTTCTCCAATGGGACGGAGGAGGCAAGCGTGGACTGTGACTTCGGGGCCTGTTCCAGTGCCAAGGCCCCAGCATTCTTGCCACTGAGCTGTGCGAGGTACCAGTGCCGGCGCTGGTGAGTTCTCACCCCTAGGGACAACATTTAAGCCCCCTAAATCACCCGCACCGGGTCATGTTCTGATAGATAACAAAAGTAAAGCATAAATGCATGACGTGTATGATTTTTTTTTCAATTCCATGCTTAACTGAAAAAAACAAACACAATGAAAACAAAGTGGAAATAACATATCTTATTCGACGGTAGCATGTGAAATATCAACCTACACTACAAGTTGCCGTCGGGATTTTGGAATTAACCTGCTGGGTGCTGCTGCCAGGATTCGTTAGTGCCTTGCCGGCGCCCTGCATCTGCATGCTGCGTGGTGTGCCCACTGGCGGCCTGACACACACACCCGTTATCGCGTCTCCCGCCTCTGATGCCCGTCAAGCACAAGCACAGCGCCCGCCTCTGATGCCCCGTCAGGTACGAGCACAGCGCCCGCCTCTGCTGCCCTGCCCAACACAAGCACGGCAGCGCCTCCGCTGCCCACCGAGGATCGATTCGTCTGCGCCACCGCCCTCCGATGCCACGATTTGGCTGCACACTCACGCCAGCGCTAGGAGCACGCCGGCGCCGCCGCCTAGGTTTGCTTGTGTCTTGTGAGAGCCGAGAATTGGGATGGAGAGAGGCAAGACGAAACAGGAGTTTGCGACAGAATGGCAGAGGGCGCCAATCTTTGCCTCCGACTGGGCCGGGCACCGAGGCGCCTGGACTAAATGGGTCTGTTTTCATTTTTGTTTTGGCCCAATAGCCCTATTTTTTTTTAAAAAAAAGAATTGGCGACTAGGCCTAGTTTCGTTTAGCCTGGTGCCACTTGCCAATTCGACTCTCTTTGGTGTGTTTTTTTTTTTTGGAGTAAAAGGGCTAGAGCCCCCGTCATTGCATTAAAACGCAAGGACCATGTTCATACAAGTTCAGCGCTGAGGGGGGTTACCCCTGTCCAACAAAACATAGCAAACGCTCACAAACTCACTTATTACAGTTCAAACGTGCAACAGCAGCTAACAACCAGGGAAACAACTAAAATTTCTCAACTGCAGTCGGCACCAAACTGAACCATGACTTCCCAGAAAACTCTTCACCGACACCCTTGTTGTCCAACTTCATCAGCACTTGGACTGGCAACTTGTGATTGTTGTCTTCCAGAGCAGTTTGAAACATGTACCTGTCCCAAACATCATATTCCTGGCCTAACAGCATATTCTTGCTTTCCTTGATGCAATCTCCTTGAGCTTGGACAACCTTGTTGCATACTCCAACCTCTTCTCCTCTGGGCACAGAATCAGCCAAGCATGAAGTAAAGCTGCAATGTTGAAAAGCAAGTTCCTCGAATCCAGCCATGGACCTTTCTGAAAACAAATGAAGTTTCTTAGTTTCCAAATGCCCCATAATGCAGCAGCACAAAATACATTATGAATGAGAAATTTCTTATTGCATAGCCACATCTGACCAATCGAAATAAAGTTTTGACCAACATCTCTATCTAACACTTCAGACATGGCCGACCACATGCATTTGGCTACAGTACAGTCAAAAAATAAATGCTGACCAGTTTCAGGTTCTGTGCAGAACAAACAAGATAGATCATCTAATTTTTTTCCTAATATTCACATTATCTCTGGTAAGGTTCCTTCCTTTAGACAGAAGCCAAAGGAAGAAGTGCACTCTAGAGGCACTTTGATTTGCCACATGGCAGGTACATGGACAGGTATAATCCCTCTACAGTTCACTATCCTGTAAAGAGATTTTGAAGAATAAACTCCATTTGACTCAAACTGCCAAATCATGGCATCATCCTCCTCTGTAAAAACAATAGTACTGGCTAACTGAACAACCTCATCCCACTGGTTCGGCAATCTATGATTAACACTTCTCCTAAAAGTACACTTGAGATTGGACCCATCCCACAAATTAACTATTGACTCATTTTTCTCATTGATTAGGACATATAGATCCCGATACTGAATAGCTAGGCTGGAAGGTCCTATCCAATTGTCCTCCCAAAATCTAATTCTACTACCATTACCAATCTTCCATCTGTATCCCATTTTGGCTGCAGAAGCAGCCCACATCACCCCATTAAAGAATTGTGAAGCACCTAGTGATGGGGCACAAAAATATTTGGATCTTCAGTCTTATACTTAAAAATCCAAGTATTGCCTCCACAACTTATTTTTGTCTAAACTATATCTTTTAATCTAAGAAGCTAGTAAACAAATGTTGAGATCTCTGAGACTAGGAATTCCTAATCCCCCATAATCCTTTAAGGTTGAAAGACTGTCCCAATTGACTAAGTGGATCCTGTGCTTCTCTTCACTGTCATTCCACAGACAGTTAGCTAGGTGTGTATTTAGGATTTTAATGGCCCATTTTGGAAACTTTATAAAGGAAAGGAGGTAGATGGGTATACTTGCTAGACAAGATCTAATCAAAAGTTACTCTAGCTGCTTGATTAAGCAGTTTACCCTCCACCCTGCTATCCTATCCAACAGATGATCTTATTAGGGGTGTTTTTGCCACCCTGCTATACTATAGATGATCTTTGGTGTGTTTTTGCCTTTTACCCTTTTCTACTCGAAGCTATTTTTTTTTTTGTTATTATAATAAAAGCATTGAGAAGACAAAAAAAAAAAACATTGAGAAGAGTGTTTTTAAAGAAAAAACAAAGGCTGAACTATGCACACCAATAGTGCATCTATAGATGTGCACTATGCAAGTGAAATCTGTTATTTTGTCCTTTAATGCATATGCAATTGAAATCTGTTATTTTTATATGTTTTTACAAAACGAGTTTGAATCTTAAATTTTGTGCCAATGCACATCTATAGATAGAAGATGCACTATACGTGTGTATTGCTCAATTTTTTAAAAAAACTTCTAGCTATGGTGGGGGCTTTCATGGATTGCACCCAATATGCACTGAATATTTTGCGGTTATACATAGGAGAAATTTCAACTACATCCAAAAGCACATTGCTGCTCGACATGAAACATTTTGGCCAAGATGGTAATGGACTCATTCAACCTTGGTACTCGAGCTTCATCATCCTCCTTTAACATATTACTCCACTTCTGCATCACTAAAAGAGCAACATACATGACATTAGTCAGGCGCCCTAGAAACTTCGAATCTGCTTCAGCTGATTTTTGGCTGATAGCTAATTGAATACTAGTATTCTCGTGAGAGAGAATAAGCTGAAATAAGATAAGCCAAGATAAACGAACACATTGTTCTTTCCATGGCCATCTTATTAAAGTGTTCTACAGAGCCCAAATTACACCAACAAAGACAAATGGGAAAATTAGATCACCGCCATTGAAAGATCATGACTTTAGAAAAATACCATCAAAAGATTTAGCCTTAGAAAAATAGCGGTGAAAGGTTGCTCCGTTGTTGATTTCTACCATTACTGTTAGCTTGCCGTTGATTCTCCTTCAACCTCCACTCACTTACGGATGGGCCCCACACGTCGATTCTCCTTCAACCTCCAGCCATCTTCCTCCAATCTTCCCTTCCTCCACCGTCCATCCATGGAGAGTGCGGGAGGGCCCCAGCTGCGAACTCCGTGCGTCGGCGTGGCGGCAGTGATTGCGCGGCCGCATGCCCCGTGTGGCGGCGGCGGCGGCCACGGCGGCTCAGATATGTCTTGCGGCCGTGGTGGCGGCAATGCGGGCTCCAGCGCCCGTGTGGCGGCTGCGGCTCGCCAGCGCGCGCCCTTTAGCGGCTTGCTGCTGCTCGCTCAAGCGCCCTTTAGAGTGCTAGCTTTCTTTGACTCCGTTAGTCAAATATAACTAAAACTTTGGGACAGTATCCTGCCTTGCAACCATGAATCCCAAAAGTCTTCCTTAGACGGATGTCCCCCCAAACAAAAGATCCTTAACATGCACCATCCAAGATTGCTAAATGGCAATTAATGAAAGAAAAAACTGAATTTGTGCTCTATACTACTTGCCGAATTTGTGATCGGCTCTCCTTGCCAGATAAACTTAGCTCTTATACTATCCCATCTTTTGATGTAGAGGTGCTCCATACTTTAACATACAAGAAGCTACACCAATGTTACTGTGTTTCCCTTCCACAAATCCAACCTTTTCCCCATCTTATTTGTCAAAAAAAAAAAAAAAAACCCCTTTTCTCCATCTCGGTAAAAACGTTTGCAAAATCCTATCAAGCTAAGAGACGTGTGTATACTTGTGCATAAAATTTTAAATGTGTGCTGTGTAATTATGTTGAATTTCCCTATGTAATATTGTGATACACATCTCGATCGAGATATGGAGGTCGATAAAAAATATAGAATAATAATGAATGAAAAAAAATTTTTAGATGGATAAGGGGCGGATGTAGCCAAGTGGATTGTGAATCCATCATGCGCGACCGTCGTTAAGCCTATTGCATTTAATTGCAAATTCCAAAAATCCAATGTTCCATATTTCTAGTTACTTTTTTTTTCTTACGGTGACAAAGAATAAAACTATCACTAAGTTTTTTTTTCCTTTTTCCTAGTTCTTCTTCCAAGCGTAGGATAACTTGAAGGGGTTGTGGGTTTTTAAATTTATACCAATGGATGCTTTTCCTTCACCACCCCATGGGTATTGATCTTCAAATACTTAAACTACAAACATCCAAATACTTCTCTAAGAACAAACAAAGAGGAGGCCATCAAATTCGAATTTGTCATCTAAATAATTATATTACGTGTATTCCATTAGTGTCAATATTCAATTATTATAACAAACTATTTATTCTTCTATTTGATGTTCTACTGGTTTAAAAACAAGATGTCTTGTTAACAAAATAAATTTTAGATTAGATCTTTAATTATGTATTCTACAATCTCAAAGTGTTTCATTTATCATAAACACGTGTGCGTCACACGTGCATCTACTAATAAACAGGTTGTAGCCTCTCATCGGAACGCCTAGGCATTTGATGAAAATTCCTTACATTACAATGCAGCATGTCATTAGCTCTTTCTTCTCTTGACCCGACCCATCCGCAGAGATAGGGGCCCACCAGCATGGCCCGTGCCCCTCCCCGCGCATGGAGTGTTTTTTTTTAAGTATCCCACATTAAGGTATAGATCACTCACTTTTCCCCACATTAAGGCACTCACTTTTATCACAATATTATGATCTTTTGTTATGAATACTAAGTACATGTGTAGAAGCATTACAAAAATTGTTAAGATATACACTTTTCTATATAAATCGTATGTCCGATCCCCTTAATCAAAATGTTGGTACCAAACCGGAGGGAGTATGTCCGGTCCCCTTAATCAAAATGTTGGTTCCGTCTCTACCCATCCAAAAACAAACACCTCACTTTTGTGACTAATCTTCATACTAGAAGCCACTAAAAGCAGTATTATAAGATTAATTTTAGGTTAATATTGATGTTTTTGAACTATATATCATAATCGCAATACCATCTACATATTGAACTGAAATGTCCCGTAGAATCATAGTGGAGATGTTCAAAGAGTATAACGAAGGAAAAATACTTGACATATTGTAGAGTGTATTTTTTATTGAATGATGTCATATTAAACGCTCAAAACAAAACATATTTAATAAAAAGATTAATAAATAGTAAAAAATTCATCTTTTTCGTTAGAGAAAAATGACAGAGGAAGAAAAAAAACTCACTTTCGTGCACCCGTTGCAATGCACGGGCATATTTCCTAGTATAAGATTAATTTTAGGTTAATATTGATGTTTTTGAACTATATATCATAATCGCAATACCATCTACATATTGAACTGAAATGTCCCGTAGAATCAAATTATCTAGCATTCCTGTAATATGTTTTGGCCCTCTTGCTTGATCAAACCTCTATATTGCTGAAGAAAGGACTCTGCTCCCCATTAGCCACTAACGTTTATGCACACCAGATGTATTTTTTTTTTTCAAACTAAAAATCCAATCAGAAACACAGGGCGGTCGGGCCCGAAGCAATTGATGCCTCAGCGAAAAACCCCGGACAGGAATTGGACCAACCTTAGGCTATCTGCACCGTCTTTGTAAAATGGACTCCAGTCTCCAACATACAAGAAAATTTGCGGCACCGCGGGTACTTGATATAAGTACGCCGCCCTCCAGTTCGAGCTCGCAGACGGTATTCGTAGAGTCTGTCCCGTGCAAACGCTAAAGTACACGTAGGGCCCACCACGTGGGAGGGAGGGAGTGGAGATGAGGACGGACAGCCTGTTTGCGTGCATGGAGAGATGCGCCAGCTGCAGCCCCACTATTTGAATTTTAAAAAATGCTAGAACTTGCAAACTAAAAAGCCAAATTATATTTCGATTGCACCATTGAATTCGTTTGAATAAATCCTTCAAAACAAGATCTCACATGGATATATTTAGATAACATAACAAGTGGGCCCCATTGATAATGGTTGGAATAGAGTATGTTGTAAAGTATGTATGAGTCTTGCAAAACCAGAAAATAAAGTAGAAAATCTTGATGATTGGGATAGAATATTCCTTTTAGAGTATGAAGTTAAAAGTACGAGGAGTGCGGATAGTACCCTGGGGAGCCAGGACGACCTCGGCCCGTGCTAATAGCTCCGCTCCGTACGGCGCGACGGCGACACCCACCCTTGTCCACTCTGGCCGGCGCGCTCGGCGGCAGCAGCAGCTGCGGTTGGCTGCGTACCACGTACTGTACTGCTACGTCCGGACGCGCGCATGCCTCCAACCGTCCAGGACGCCCCGGCGAGCCCACCGACCGCCACTGTTCCGCGGTCAACTGCTGGCGACCTCGCCGCCCCCAGCGGGCACAGCGGACCGGACAGCGTCTGCTCACCTTCACGGCTCACCAGACAGACGGTGTCCTGCTCGTCGCCGGAGAGCAGCCAGGCGAGGCGTCGCTGTCTGTGTCGTGTCTGCGGACCCGCCCAGCGCGCGCGCGCCCGGCCCAGCTCACGCGGCCGGACACGAGCGCGAAAACGCTGTGGGTGTCGTTAGCTTCCGGCTCCCCGTTGCGGCCCCCGTGTTCCCGTGTGTCCTTGTTCTGTTCTTGGAATGGAACGGCTAGGAGCTCGAAGCAACCGGCGCGGGAGGTGTCATGTCGACCGTACGTACGAGCGATGTCCGTCCTGTCGTGGAAACCCAAGTCGTTCGTTCTGGGGTCATTTCGCTTCTTCGCTCTCTGTGAGTGTGAGGTGCACAGAACACGGGCGGCGGTCGATTGTGTTGTGCGGTGCCCGTCGTGCCCCTATCATCAGCTCTGAATCCTATGTGAAAATGAAGCCATTTGCTTCCTTGTCGAGCTGCTGCTGCTGCATCGTCATTCATTCCTGTCGACGGGGTCGATCTGTCGCTTGGCTCCCACGCTTGCTTGCCATCTTATTCAGGCGGCAAATGGGCAAATGGCTGTACGTATATAGCGATCTGAAAGTGGTGACAAGCTTTGCTGTCGGATGACAGCGAATTGCAGTAGTGTAGAGGGGTAAAACGTCAGCTGTAGAGGAGTAGTTTTCATGGTTGGGGCATTCATTCATTCATCAATTCAGAATTCGATCCCCGATCACTATCCACGTACACGAACACGAGGTGTAGATTGCCCGCGCTACTGCTCCCTCTCCCGGGGCAGATTTTTGTGTCTGAGACTCCGAGCTACTTGTGATTCCGTGGACAGGACAGGATTGCAACACATTTGCTGCTGCATCGTGTCGCTGTACCGGTGGTACCTGACGAAAGCTTCAGTGCGCGCCATTGCGCGCCACCCAGAGGATTCACCGTGAGCCTTCGCGTGCAAGACAGAAAATGACAAGCATCGGCTGCCATTGACGGCTGCTTGTTACAACGGCAAATGGGCAAATGGCTGTTTTAGGCTTCTTGTGACAGGTTCGGACCCACAGCACGTGGAAGAGCACGTGAAGTGTATAGCGATACTATGACAAGGCTTCACCGTTGAAATATGTGTCAAGTGACAGTGTGACACACATCAGGACACTCTCAAACGTAAAGAAAATGATGAAAAATGATTCATGTTTGAGCAAGTTTCTAGTGAACAATATTCGCATTTATAATTTAAAATTAATTTATTATGAAAATACATTTCGTAATTAGTCTAATGATATTTGTATGGTATCTGATAATTCTTCTATCTATGATTGACCAAACTTATAAGGGTATGTTTAGTTGCCATGCAAAGCCAAAAGCAAAACCAAAAGGTGCTACAATACCGTCATATCGAATTTTTGACGCATGTATGGAGCACTAAATGTAGGTAAACAACAAAACTAATTGCACGATTCAACCGAAAAGTGCGAGACGAATCTTTTAAACTTAGTTAATTCATATGAGACAATAATTACCAAATAAATCAAACGAAAAGTGCTTCTGAAATAGCCCCAACCCAATTTATTTTGGGTTGCATGGCAAACTAAACATGCCATAAACTACTGATGAATCATGATACTATGCCGAATTGCATTTGTTCTGGCAGAAGCTCTTCCTTCATAAGCCACCCAAATGACAGTGAACCATTCATTTGTTTCGATCGGACGGTTCACGATCACTTATTACCTCTTACTAGGAGGTAATAGATGAAATAAATATTTAATTAATTTCTTATTAGGTAACATACGCTAATAAGGAAAGTTTGGATTGGGAAATATTTTTTCCCTAGATTTAATTCATACATGCATGATCCGCTTGTACAGTAAATCCTTTTGACTTTGTAACTAACTTTGGACTGATATATTTGGTCTATCATATAATTTTTTTGTATGTGACAACACACTTCATTTTACATGTGTACATGATCAACGTGTGTATGTGATTAGCGTGCATGTCCTAATTAGCGTGTAGGTGAGCTGGTAATTAACTTGAGTGAATTAGAAGTATGAAGGCGCTGTCTAGGCCGCCTCTAAAGGTGTCTACGTATTTTTTGTCCTTTTCGTATGCGTTAAATAGAAATTCCACAATTCGGATGAGTTTGTTCCCTTAATGCATGCAAACACATGTTCAATGAAGTGAGTGGACATATACATGGAAGCAAGTGGATCTACACATGCAACTTGGCCTTCACATGTCACCGTGTATACACATCCGCATATTCAAAGGGACACATGTGAATGACAAAGCATAAACATGCATGCATGTAGGGACAATCTAAAAATTATGGTGGTCCTTGGCATGAACATTCAACGACAATCGTAAAGAACATGGTTGTCCTTCACATTCGAGAAAAGTAAATTTATGGTTGTGGTTCCCATGCAAAAAAGTAGATTGCATCCTTACCGGACAAGCAACTAAAGGTAGACAAGAACAAAACAGTTATAGTAAAAAAAATGCATGTATCTTTCAAAATTCTAAAAAATCCATGGCGACATTAGAAATTTTGGTTGACCAAAAATTAATTAAGTAATTAATAAAATCAAAATTCTAAAAATCAAGGGCCCAAATTAATTTGAGTTATTACCTCCTAGCAAGTAAAAAGTGTACCTTAGCATCTTTTGTGAGAGAAAAACATTATACCATAGTGATAAGTTTAAGCGAACAGGGGACGCTCCACAATTCACATTACTTGACAAATGTTAGCTTGTGCAATGCACGAGATCGAGAACTGAACACTGCTAATCTTCGTCATTGCCTTGGCACATCTATACTTAGACCAAAGACTACTGTCTAGAGCCGACGGGAGCAAGAGTGCATCACTGTTGCAGCTTCCGGCGAGCTACCCTAGTATCTAGCCGTTAGTGTTCATGATGCCTCTTCTCTTCTGCGATGTGAACAGCTAGAAGGCTAGGTATGAATTCATCTGATGGTTGGCGTTTTTCTTCTTTGCGGCAACAACGTACGTACCGGTGGGCCGTAGGGAGCAGGGAAAAACGCATCTTTGTGTGTGCTCCGGCCGGCCAGGAGGCAGGGACGGACGAATTGCGCCAGCACATCACTGTGTGAAGTCCAATAATCCCGGCCGATGGATGCGTCAACGAGCCGGGTCGCGTCTGTCTGGAATCTGGATATTAGCATCTGATAGCAAGATCATGACTCGTTACGATTGGGACATTGGGTGGTGCAAGTTTATCGGCTTTGCAACGAGTGTTGTCCACCCATCACAAAAATTGTGGATGATCATGATCTGCAGCTTTATAGTTGATTTTTTACTGTGATCTTTTAGCGTTGGCCAGGGATCGATAGCGCTCTCCATTACAATGAGAGGACCTGTGTTGAATGAATCTGTGATGTCTTTGTGAGGGGGAAACCAATTAAAGACAAGGACAATCATCACCCCTGTAGTTTTCAGTCGTACGAATCTAGCGACAAATATCTCATGAAAATACAAGGGGGTAAAGAAAAAGAAAAGGAAAAAAAAGAAAGAAAGAGCGGTCTGGATCCTCCTGCATAATCACACAAGCAATCATTGTGTCGGTAGGCCCCTACCAGGGACATGTGTTCGTGCTTATCAGCATAACAAATACTAATAATGCAGTCATAAACTGTAAGTACTATTCAGATGGGAAGAAAAGTCGCAAAGACAGTGGTCCAATCACTTTTTTTTTGTTTGGCAAAAGTAAACCGACATGACGACAGTAGAAACCGTCTGACACTGTACCGAATCCTTCTCAAGACATAATTGAAATAGCAAACTTGGCAATGTAGTTAAATTTGGGTAATGTGTTTGCAACTTTGCATGCATGCATGTAGGAGTATATGAATGTTGTATACGTCTTTTGTCAGGTGACCAGCATAAGATCTACTGGCTCCGTCCTTTTGAAAATGTCGTTTGGGAAGCATGTTTGTGAGGGGGTTCAAACGACACTTTTAAATGGACTGAGGAGTATCCATCAGAGGGGTACACTGACAAGTGTGTGAATATAGGTCCACGTGTGCCTGTGTGACATCCCAGTAGTAGTACTAATCAGTAATCAAGAAACTATGAAGCTGAACATGTAAACAAAACTCAAGCCTGACTATTGATATCTTAATTAATACTGCTCAAAAAAAGATTGTTTAGAAAAACATTTCGTACTATGAGTATGAGAGAAGAGAATGTCAAACTTGCACGCGGGATAAAAATGCTTAAAGTGTCCTTTTCTGAATAAAATATATAATGGAACATTTTTAACACAAAAATAGGTTCTCGTCACATAAGTTTTTTTTTTTTTTTTCATGCAGTTTGGGGGCACAGAGGCGAGGCAACGCGCCCTGACCGGAGTTCCGTACTTCGCTCTCTGTAGTATTGGGCGTATGCCTTCCACCCCCTTCCTCTGACCCTTCCTCCTCCATCCACCGCCGGCCCCCTGTCCGTCCTCTCCGGCGTGCTCGCCGGCGACGACGGCAGGAGGGCCGGTCCATCTGCCTTCCTCCCATAGCCCCTCTTCTCCCTCCCTTGTATCATTCTCTACATCAATAAACCCTTCCATGGGTCCTTTTAGAACTGTCGTCCTCCAAATCCTCATCCTCGTCCTCCCGTCGCTCCTCATCACGGACTTCACCAACATCGTCGGCAGTGGCCAGGCCAGGTGGCGACGGCCATTCTCGAAGCCTGAGGGAGAGGAGCAGCAGTACCCGGTGAACAAGATCTCAGCATCGACGGGGGTCGAGTCATGCGCGGACCGGCTGCGGGCGGTGCTCATCCACCCTGCCCGCTCACATCGGCTCGGCAGGTGGGGAGGACGAGCATGCCGCGAACCCGCGTGTGCGCGATGGCGGCGTCACAGATCCGAGCCACGGGGCCCTGCTCGCGCTTCCTCCAGGGCATGTGCGTGCGCACCAGGTCCTTCAGGCTGTCTCACCGTCCGAGGGTGCCTCACCGCTGAAGCTGGGCGCAAGATCCCGCCGCTCTGCTTCCCGTCGAGGCCGCCCATCCTCAACGAGCTGGCGAGGTCAGTACCCAGCGCGCCGTCGCCATCCATTGCGGGCATGCCGGGAACTCACCTCCTGGGTGGGGCCCGCATCCATGGCAGTGGGGCCCGGGACGGCTTTGTGCTCTGCATGGAGCACGCGTGCCTTGTCTGGGTCCCACCAGCGACAGGTGCTCCAATTCCAGCAGGTCAAGGTGTGCCTTATTTGCTACGTGTTCTACATGCGTCCCTGTGGTTTCAGTGGTGTGCCATGCAAGCCATCAGCGTGTCTACTCCGGTGGCTTCCGACTTGCAGCCATGCGTCCCTGTAGTTTCAACTAGACATCAACTTCTAAGTTGCTTGCCTGATGAATCTGCTTTCATCTGGGTTTTTGGCTCGAGAATTTTCTACATCCGGCGACGTCACAACAAATATTCTTCAGATACCGGCATGTTTTTTACCCGACGCCAACCCACTCTTAGCCATCGCTTTGCGAGGCCAGTCCACCCGGGTGCATGCGTCTTTGACGCCCCTGCGTATACCCCCACTGGCAGATTTATCATCCCAGGTGCCTTAGTTGTTGTTCTTTATTTCCTCGGTCGCAGGACCTAAATGTAACACAGTCCTCTTTTGAGGATTGCCTTGTACTTTTTTAGGCTGTTTTAATATAATATAAAGTGTTGTTTGTCAAAAAAAAAAAAAAAAACGCCCTGACCGTCTTTGATCGTCTTTAGAGGGACTCATCACACATTAGGGGCTAATCACTAGTACAACAAAGCTCACTACTGGGGCTTTGAAAGCCATTTCTATAGGCGGCAGACGGTACCGCCAGTGGCATAGGGAAAGGCTAGTGGAAATAAAGAATATTACAAGCGTTTAGTTAAGATGCGCCGGTGTTGACATAATTACACTGGTGGTTCCCTTAAGTAAACCATTATTCTCGCTCATGTAATTCTAAACAAACACACAACCACGAAACTATCTGTACAATTTTGAAACTCTCTCCCTAGCTAGATTTTTAAACTCAAAGTGAGAAGCACTAATTTTGAATCAAATAATGGAGAATCAATAATGAGAGGCGCACCACTAATCCAAATCTTCTAAGACACCATGCATTGAAACCCTAAGACAGAAATATACACCATTCTCTCCCTCTCAAACCACAACCATGAAAAACTCTCTCTCTCTCTCTGTGTGTGTGTTTTTTCTCTCTCTCTCTAACTAGATCTTGTTTTAACTCAAAGTAAGAAAGCACTGATGCAAAAAGAACTATGAGTGGCATTAACTATAACCTTCTTAAGCCACCACCTCCAAATAAATGAAAATCAAAACCTCCCCGTCGCTCGCATTATCAAACCATGGCTTGGCGAACTGATTGGCTTGGCGAACTGATTGGCCTCGCTCGCCGTCGCTCGCCGTGCCCTTTCGTGCAGGACTGCAGGTGGTGTGTCCTGTCCGTTCGGTGTTTGTTTTCGTTTGAACCGAGTAGCTTATATGGTCATTGTTACTCCACTATATGAACCTACATAGTATGGTAGGTATTTTATTTTACATGTTCTCTTCTTCCTCTCTCTTAGTTTTTATGAGCAATCTTCCAGACTACCTCGTTTTCTGAGTGAGATAGGTGTTGAGATAAGAGATAATATCTTCTCTTTTCCTTCTCTCTTCCATCTAGGAAACATGATAACATGGATTGATATGAGCTAATTGAGGTGACACTGTTAGGGCGCCCTTATGACTTATTAGTCATGCTATACTATTTTGCTTTTATAATAAAACAACATGAGCGGTTTATTTTTTAAAAGGGAGTTATTTATAACTTGGCTTTTCAGATAACCATAAAGTGAGTACCATGGGCAAACCAGCTTACAAGCAAAGTTTAAAAACAAGCGCTACTGCAAACATCCGTAGATTACATCGGTCATGAGCGGCGAAATGTTTCCGTTGGAGCCCCCCACCCGACCCTCCCCCATGGCGATGGCGGCTCCGCGCCCTCCTCCAGCGCGCCGCCACCACCTTCCACCCTTCCTCCTCCCCCGTATCACCGGATCCGGATTCCCCACCACCGGATCCGTCGACCCATGGCCTTCTGGGCGGCTCGTGCCCCAGCCGGCGGCGGCGCGCCGCCATTGCTGGCCCCCATGGCCGGCCGCCGCTCCCCAGTGGCGGTGCGGGCGCCTCTCCTTCGTCGCGGGTCCGCGGTCTGCGTCGCCGACGGGCGCGCCGGCCGGTGCCGACCGTGACGAACGCGTGGTGCCGCCCTCTGCGGGTGCCCACGCGAGCAAGGCCGACGCCCGGCTGGCGCCGCCGCCCCGCTTCCCACCAACTTCGGGGTCCTCGGAGGGCGACGTCCTCATCGTGGATGTGTCACGACGACGGCGGCGAGGACGAGATGGAAGAGGGCGAGCTCGCGGCTCCTACGTCATTATCTGCCGCCCGGCCGCGCCGTCGCGGGGCTCGGCGCGCCGCCGTTGCCGAGGACGCCGCCGTAGCCGACTTCCCCGCTCCCACCCCGCTGCCCCCTTCCACCCGGGGAAGCTCCGCTGGCGCTCGAGGGCACGGCGTTGGGAGGACGCGGACCTTGATTCGGGCGGCCGGGTGCGGCCGCCGCTCGTCGTTCGGTACCTCGATGCTGCTCGTCGGGCTATCAGTGTTACACCCACGCCGGCGAGGTGGTGGTGGGTGCGCTGGCGCGTCGGCGGCGGCGGCGCGACGGCCCGAACCAGCGCAACGAGGGCTGAAGCGCGGGTGCCAGCGCATCTCCGCCTTGGTCCTCGCCAGGCGGCGACGGCCCCGGTCGCGCCCGAGGTTTGGCAGCGGCGGGCGGCGAGGCATGCGGGGCTCGGCGACCTCGTCGTGACCCGGCGTCGGCGCCCGATGGTTTCCGGACGGTCACAAAACGCGCCGCCGTCCGTTCGCCGGGGACCAAAGAAACCCAGCGCCGTGGCCCCGTGCCACCCGAGCTTGTGGGCGGCCACTTCAACCGCCGCCACGGGACCATGTCGCCCAGCGCAATGTCGCTCACCGTCGTCTTTGCTTCCGGTGCGGGCCGCGGTCACGAACACGGGCATGCAAGGTTCCGCCCCGATCCGTGTCGGCGGCGATGCGGCTCCCCTCGCCTTCGACGGCACAGGCTGGCCGTGGGGGGGACGCCCGTCGTTGGCGATTCACACGCCCGTGGTCGGTGCTAGTCGCGCTCGCCCGGCGTCGCCGGCGCAAGCGAGAGCATGCCTTCCGAGGATGCCCGCCTCGGCGTCTGCGGTGCTGATTGACCGCTTGCGCTTATGCGGGCGGAGGTGGGGGAACCCGTCACTTGGGTTGACCCCATGCTCGTTGAGCTCGCGGCCCTCAGCCATGCGCCCGGCCTACCTTCTTGGAGGGCGAGGTCTTGTCGGGCCCCCAATGTCCATGGTGGCCGCGAAAGGTGGGTGCCCCTCCACCGCCTACCACCACCACGGCCACCGGACGGGGGTGGGCCAGCCTTGGTTGAGGCCGAGCTTGCCGTCCCACTAGTCGCCGTCGTGTCGGACGCCGCACTGGCGACCTCCCGGCTCGCCGCCCGGGGCTCGGGGACCCCCGTGTGAGCTGCGGCGAACCCGAGGTCGAGGTCGACCTCGGGCAGCATGACGGGTGGGTGGCATCGGATGCTCGTGGTGACGAAGAGGGGTGCACTACACACTCTTCGATCTCCATGCTCGTGCCGTCGGTTGACGAGTTCTTAGCCGCTTTCACGAAGCGGCCGGAGCCATCCATACTCTCCACGCCGGTTTTGAGGAAAACACGGCCGCCGACGTGTCGGTGCTAATGCCCAAACGCAGCCGCACGGCTAGCTGCAAAGAGGGGCTAGGCATCATAAGCCGGAGGACCGGGCAAGGAGAGTGTTGCTCAAGAAGATGGGGATCGAGGTTGAGGCCGAGCATGAGGACGCCGTCTCCTTTGATGAGTTGCGATGCCTTCACGGGGTCTCTTCTTGCCGAGGACAACAGGGGAGGCCATGGAGCGCTTCCTACTACGCAAAGCCACGCCGTGGGGCCTCGAGTGGATGTTCACGTCCCTCCCGGTCTAGTCGCAGAGTTTGTTATCATGTAATCGCCAAGTTTATTTCCAGTGAGATAGGTTGTTCGTTCTCTTTTTCGTTTTCGTTCGTTTGTTTGATGTCCACTCGGCATCATGAACTCTCTTTGTATTTGGATTTGGTTTTCCTCCTCTTAATGAAAAACGGGTGAATGGCCCGATCGAGAGAAAAAAAAACATCAGTCATGAGCCGGTTTATCAGACACACAAACTATCAACCGAAAAACTTCGGTTCATGTCGGTACGTACGTCATTCGTGTCTTGCTTGGCAGCTTTTGTTGGCCGACTAGTGTGGTGGTGAGCTTTACCGGCAGCGGCAGTGCTGCGGTCGCTGGCCGACTCCGGCGATTCCCTGGCCTCGCTGGCTTTGCAGCACGAGAAAAACAAGTTTC
Organism: Hyparrhenia diplandra; assembly: GCA_015847255.1. Taxonomy (NCBI): domain Eukaryota; kingdom Viridiplantae; phylum Streptophyta; class Magnoliopsida; order Poales; family Poaceae; genus Hyparrhenia; species Hyparrhenia diplandra. Next base: position 40,077 of record JADLZK010009209.1, on the reverse strand, counting down.
CACGGCAAACCTTTTGCTGATGACTGATGTAGTATAGATCAAGAGCGTACGGAAAACATCGCATTGGTTACGTAGTTCAGCTGGCACGTGGTTTTTTATATGCATTCTCTGTCGACGTGAGTTGTGATGTGGTCGTGCATCGCCCTCTCAAAGTCTTTTGGCTATTTGCAGCTCCCTTCCTGCTGGCTGTCCCTCGTCACTGTCACGGAAACGGGAAGTTTCCTAACCGGGATAAAAGCCCTTACCAGTTACCAACCAGGAGTAAACCTAGTTTCGGCATTAGGGCGTCTCCAATGGTTACCAAATCGCTAGCTAGGAGGAATCCTATTGGCTATCAATGACAATTTACAAATAGCTAGCTAGATTAGACATATAAATAAGAAAAAATAAACACTATAGTTGAGAGTTATGTGAGAGAGATGTTTCTAGGAGATTGAGCTAGATTAGATATTTATTAGTCGCTAGCTATTTGGGAGTCGCTAGCTATTTGGCCTCTCTCCTCGATAGCCAATGAACGTGTTACTTTTTATTATTTTTATACCTCATCTAGCTAGCTATTTGAAAAGTGCTGCTCATAGCCAATAGAATTTCTCCTCGCTAGCTATTTGATCACCATCGGAGACGCCCTTAGTGCTGTGTAAGGTCATCGCCCTCCAAATTAGTTACTGAGCAAAACGAGGTCTTATTATTGGGTAAAGTAGTGACCATGTCAGTTTTTTTTTTTCTAAGGGTCAATTGCAAAACTGCCCTTCTTTTCGGTTCTAATTGCCTGTTTGCCCTCGTTTTTTTAACTTTGCACGTTTGCCCTGTTCTTTCAAAATTGAAGCCTTTGTCTCCGCCCTGATTCTGATTTCCGTCACCGTTAAAAAGTTATGGTCTCAAGAAAAATGTTTGAGAAAAAGAAAAAAAGTGGAAAAAGATTACACCACCCCTTATCCTAAACAAACATATATCCCCATTCACACATAGGTTCGCTCGACTAACTCAACCGCAGGCGACACATTTCTCCACACGGGCGGCTCCCGCGTCAAGTCGCGTCGGCGGGAGGGCGGCCACTCATGGCCGGACGAACGACCACTCGAGGCGTCGGGTGGGCGGTCCCTCGCGCCCGGGGCCAGCAACATCGCAGCGCGTCCAACAACCGGTAGGCGCGTCCTATCTCGCAAATATTAAGCGTGCAAAATATGTACTTTGATATTTATACACAATGTATATTGTCATTTCTCCAAGATAAAGTGCACAATTAGTCGGTACAAAAAAAAAAATGGATTTATTCTTGGGCCATTCATGTCAAGGGCATTTCTATCTTTTTAACCTATAGTTAACACTGTTATGCCCACTTCAGGGAGCAGGGTCGACTCGAGGCTTCAATTTTAAAAAAGAGGGGCAAACGTGCAAAATTTAAAAAAAATGAGGATCAACGAGCAATTAAACCGAAAAACAAGGGTAGTCTTGCAATTGATCCTTTTCTTAAAGGGTAAATTGGAAAGCTAAAATAGTTAGAGCGTAATATCTGAGCACAAAAATGGATTATCATCCTGGCAGTAATTTGGAATTATTTAAGATCATAACTGATCCGCTTTCAGGATGTTTTTTTTCTCCCCTACCACACAGACCCAGATACAAACAAAGGGTACTTCACCACTTGTGCTTTGGTGTGTTGGAATCATAGATCACAGTGGGACATGATTGGCGTAGCAAATCTGTCGTGCTGCTTGTGCATAACTGTTCGAAAGATAATCAAATCACTAGGAATATGTCCCACATGCTTGCATTGACAATGATTTGGTATATCATTATGCGCATGACACTAACATGGACAGCTCGGCAGCAATCATGTATCCTGGTGGTAGAAGAGAAAGCCTAGAGCTCTCCTCGTCACACACCTCGTATATGAGTTTAGACAATGCACGTAGTACACTGATTAATACCAGTGACCAATCATGCTGTTGTTGGTTTGTGGAGACCAACTAAGCAGAAATAGAAGCACATGCAGTCGTTAGAAATGGGGGAGGCTGAAGAATCAAGCGGAACTAACAAACTTTCTAGGTTTTTTTAGAACCACAAGAGACTACGTTTATGATCGAAAGTTAGTCGTTGGTGCGTAGTTCCCCTGATTATTTATGTGAAATCTATTACACTAGTCACAAGCCAACATGCAAGATACACTCCCACTATTACATAATTGATTTGTAGCAACACATCCATTTTTCAGAAAGAGACAACTCTATTTAAAACTGCCTCTTATTTTTAGAGACGGTTCTAGATCCAGTCACCTTTAAAATATTTCTATATGTGTTGTCTCCAGAAATAAATGCAACGTTATAAAATTCATAACATTTTCAAACGAAGTTAGACGAAGACAAACTTTTTTTTTATCGAAGTTATATATCTCGAAGAGATTTACAACTTTATAGCTGTTGAATTTTCCATTTAAAATCTTTTAGATCTAGCAAATTTTGTTTGATGCCCTCACATTTGAAACAATCTATGGTCCTAAAATTTAGTTTTAAGTGCTCGCATTTTGAAATGGACTTGGATGGAGACACGACAAAAGCCATAGATGTATAGATCTTGAAGAACATTACCGATTTGTAGCTGACAACATTTTTGTAGAGTTTAAGGGCGCGATGGCCCTAGCCTTTCAATTAATATCAAAAAAGACCACAGATTCAGTGTTTACAGCATAGGATGCCGTTGCATCAAAACTACCGAGAAAGCATCTTCTACCACCTGGTGAAGAGCCACAGCTAACAAACAGATACACTGAGTTTAAAAGGTCTACAGAACCGAGCCTGAGCTCAACCAAAGAAACGACAAGATTACAGATCATTCAGAGCATCATTAGGATCGTTCCACCATCATGGGTTGAAGTTTGCAGTAGCGGTTTTGACAGATTGATCACTTCATTCGGCTCCACACCCCCCCCCCCAGCCCCACCTCCGGAGAAGTTTTAAGCACTAGCCAGTTTTGGAGCACACCTATCACCATATAGTAAAGAACTTCTATACTTTTCCACCCTAATCTCTAAAAACAAATGTCATTTCTAATTTTCCAAATTGACTAAATGTCATGAACCGGAATTGGGCCAGGCCGGAACGAGCTAAAAGGGCTGAACCGGTCGCGACCGGCCCACAAGGGGGCTGGGCGCGCGGGCGGGGGGAGACGGCGCCCCGCCGCCGCCTCTCCCCTCCAACGTCCAACTCTGCTTCGTCTTCAAGTTAGGATTATCTTAGGCTTTTGGTGTGTAAAAAGTGAATATTCAATCTATAAGGAAGGCCCTTATTAGGAAATAAATAAATATTGCTTGTATAAGGTATTCCAATCATATAAGGAAATCTTATAGGAGATTGCTTAGGCTACAAGTCCCACTAGCCGGGCTATATAAGCGAGACATGTAATCTATTTGGGGATAAGCAAGCAATAAAATAGTTCATATCTATCTCGCTCCAGCTCCGCCCGCCGCCCGCGCCGCCCACGCCGCCCGCGCGCCCCCCCTCAAAGACGGCACCACCCTTCCTCGCCGCCCGCTTTCGCTCCCGCCGCCGCCGCCCGCCGTCGTCGGAGACCGCCGCCCCCTACGCAACCTTCACCGCTCCAACGGTCGACGATCACGTGTCACTTCCGGCCCAATCTAACCGGGATGTGACGGTAGTATCTGGAGACCGGGGCGATTCCCCCACCCATGGCTTCCGAGATGACCGAGTTCACCATGGCGGCAAGGCACTCTCGGCGACAACTGCGCCAAGATCAGCCGACGTTTCGACGAGATCGAGACGGCGTGCGCATCGCATGGAGTACGTCTCCGCACCACCCGAAGATCCCCCTACCTCCGCTATGCTCGACGACCATGACGACCACGTTGGAGGACACCGGGCGCACCGCGGCCGCCGGCACAGAGGGCCGCCCGCGGGCGCTGCCCCGGCTGCCGCCTCCCCGCCGGCGACATCGCCGACCCTGGCGCCGACCCCGCCATCCTCCTCCAGCGGAGGAGGATGACATTGCACGTGACGCACCGGCCGTCATCGGCGACACCGCAGCACCGGTTGCCCTCTCCTCTCCCCCCAACACCTGCGACCGGTGCAGGATTCCCGGCGAGACGGGGCGTCACCCGTGGCGCCTGCTCCCAGCGTCACCCGCGGCGCCCAGCTCCATGGTGCCACCTCGCGGCACCTCGTCGCCAGTCACCGGACCTAACCCCCCTCTCCACGTCACCCGTCCGGAGGTCCGAGTACGGCGACCGACAACCCCGATCTGCGGATACGGAAGATGGAGGCTGCTGTTCGAGCTCAAGGAAGACATCGACCACGACTACTATGTGCGGTATCTTTGTCTTCCATCGACAGTCCTGCTGCGATCTTGTTCCTCGGTCATCTCGGAGGAGGTCCCCGATCGAGTGGGACACGTTCACCCACCACCCGAGACGCGACTTCGGCCCCCATCATCACCAACACTATGGGGAGTTCGCGCCTCCTTCCTAGGAGGGCAAGCTGGGACGACTACATCTCCGCCTCGAGCTATGCACTCCGCATGGATCTTGAGGGACGGCGCCCGCTGCGTCGGCCTCTTTGTCGGAGGCCTCGTGACACACTTTCGCACGGCGCCGAGTGGTTCGAGCCTCGTTCGATGGAGGAGGCCATCGACCTCGCCCGCCGCTCACGATGGCGACCAGCTGCGTCGGCGAGCCGGGCCCCGACGCCCGACCATGTCGGCCACCTCGACGACACCGCCAACATCGACGGTGGCGTTGCGCAGCCCCGGTTGACCGCGATGCCGGACCCGGCGGCATCTTCCGCGGCGATGGATGACATCAACAGCGACACGAGCGACATCATCGCCGAGCTACATCGAGCACCACGACCAACAAGGAGCTCGGGATCATCGCCAACGCCATCGAGTTGCGGGCGATCGCGCCGGGTGGAGCCTCCACTATGGCATCGTGAGGTACTTCCACCGCTACTACATCCCCTCGCTGCGCCGAGCTTCTCAGGACTTCCTCGCTCGAGGAGGGCGCCCCACGCATGGCATAGCGGTGGGCTTCCACCTTCCCAACCGTCCAAGAGATGACCGGGCATTCCCGGCCAAGCATCCTCCTCCTCGAGGGCGTGTCGGGCGACAAGATCGAGGCACCACGGTCCTCCTCTTTGACAACAACGGCGGCGTCTTCTTCGCATCGACAACGTCACCGTCGAACACCATGGACACCGGAGCCCCGGATGGGGCCGCCGTGCGGACGCGCCTAGTGACCTCCTCTCACGGCCGCCTCCTGGGACGACCGCCTCGTCACCACCTTCGTCGCCGACATGTTTTTACATTGGCACATTCACGCGAAGGTTACCGTGCGGCGACCTACACCTACACGACCCCTTCGACACGCGATGCTCGAGCTCTCGGGCACCCTCGGCGCCTCCGTCATGAGGTGCGCATGGGCGGAGCGGCCCCTTCGATGCAACCGCCCGGCGAGCTATAAGTTCAGCGTCTACTTGGCGACACGCACCTCGACTTCTCCTTCTCCGACAAATGACACCGGCGTGCGCAGCGGCGACAACGACAAGTCGGGTCCCCTCATCCTCTACTTTGGTCCGGGCATCATCACTTCCCGATCGGCATCCCTTTGCTACCACCGGTGGGTTGGGCGGCGTGTGGACGCTACTGCCCTCGTTGAACGGTGGGGAAATGTCATGAACGAGGTTGGGCCAGCCGGAACGGGCTAAAGTGCTGAACCGGTCGCGACCGCCCACAAGGGGGCACTGGCGCGCGAGGGAGGGAGAGCGCCCCCACGCCGCGCCTCTCTCCCCTCCGCGTCCAACTCCGCTTCGTCTTCAAGTTAGGATTATCTTAGGCTTTTTGGTGTGTAAAAGTGAATATTCCAATCTATAAGGAGGGCCCTTATTAGGAAATAAATAAATATTGCTTGTAAAAGGTATTCCAATCATATAAGGAAACCTTATAGGAGATTGCTTAGGCTACAAGTCCCACTAACCTAGGGCTATATAAGCGAGAGGCATGTAATCTCTTTGGGGATAAGCAAGCAATAAAATAGTTCCTATCTATCTCGCTCCAGCTCCGCCCGCCGCCGCCGCCCGCGCCGCCGCCCAGCGCGCGCCCGTCCCCTCCACCACGACACCACCCCTCCGCCGCCACGCCGACGCCGCCCGCCCGGCCGTCGCCGTCGTCGGGAGGCAAATGCCCCCCACGCCACCTTCACCGCTCTAACGGTTGCGACGATCACGTGTCACTTCCGCCCAATCTAACCCGGTGCAGTGACACTAAATGACCGCAGGTAACCATATTTAACAAGCTATTTCTCTTTTTTACTCAACCGTAAAGTACAAATTCTAATAATGTCGTTACCAACATTTCTACCGTTATATCGAAATCACAGACCAACATCTCCTTGCTATTTCAATTACGAATTTTGTAGCTGGCAACATTTTACGGTGAAATCATTTACCAAAGAAAATGTCGGTTTGAATGTCACATTTGTGGACGGCGGGCGACGGCGTGCGTGCGCGGTTGGGCGGGCGCGGGGGAGAGGGGCAGGGGTGGCGGCCAGGGCGGGGAGGCAAGAGAAAATATTTCATCATTGCTTGTACCTAAGAGATTCTGGACCCTTTATCGATCGCTCTGGGCATGAAAAAAAGAAAAACCCAAATCGAACCTTTAGAGATTGGAATTCTTTTTTACTTATATAGACCTCCTATGAGACTTGAATTTCAAGCAATCTCAAAGATCTCTAAAGGTTTCTTTATAAGATCGGAATATCTTTTACAAGTAAATCTTTATTCTTATCCTAATAGGAGACTTGCTTATAGATTGGAAATAGCTTCTTCACACCAAAAGTCCTAAATTATCCTAACCGAACTCCTCGCTTTAATTTCCGAAAAAAATCCACGGAAAGACGGCGGCGGCGGAGGCCTCGTCGTGCTAGCGCCCCGCCCGCCGCCGCCGTGAGGGCCCTCGGGCCGGCCCCTATGGGGCCCATCGCCTAGAGTGTGACATTGAATGTTTCACATTTTGAAATACATTTGTTCAAATAACCTATAACAGCACCATAGTTGTCTTTGCTCGGCTGATATTTGCAAATTCAAGAATTTAAACTTTTTCAGTTTCGTTTATGATCTTAAATATTCATTTTAAATTAAGTAAAGTGAAACAAACGGAATGTATTTACCCTCCGACCATAAGTGACTTTAGGTGAAGTGATTAGAGAACTACTCCCTCCGGCCCCTAAAAGGATGTCGCCGTGGGATGCGTGTCATAAGTTTAACTCAGTTTGTAGAAAATACGTGTAACATTTAAATCTTCAAATAAATTTGTTAAAAAACTAGACTTAAAGATCTTTCCGATGATACTAATTTCTTAGCATAAATATTTGTATATTTTAATATATAATCTTTGACATTTTTTTTTCTCGGTAAGCGTAGTGACAACTTTTTTCGAAACGGAGGGAGTACATTAAAGGCCATATGTCGTATGTTCGAACCCTGTTGGCGGACCTGTATGCGTATTTCACGTGACTTTTGACTTTCCTAGATCAATTTTTGGCAATTTTTGTGGCTTGATTTATATTTTTTTTTTTTTGAAAATGCTTATAGAAAAAAAAAAAAGCAGTTTTAGGATAGTCTTGCCCACCTCTCAAACACTTTGTTCCCTAGTAGTGTCACTTTATTTTTTTTGAAGGACGATAAAAAGTTTTGCCGTGATTTCTATTAAACGAATAAAGAAAAAAAGGTAAGTGTCAACCCGGTTTTTTGACCGGAAACCGAGCCAGAAACCATACAAATGTGGAGGGTACCCTACTCCACCTAGACACCTAGGTATCAAGTCAACTCAACTCGTGCCAAAACTAGCACCCACTCAACTCCTTGCTTGGTCGGATTGGGTCATCGATACAAGCCTCACACCACTAAAACTTCGGTCGATTGGGTCATCGATACGAGCCACTACTTGAAATCAACTCGAAACAACTTGAAACAACCACTACCAATTGGATTGAGACCTCAGCGCGGCACAAAACCACTCTACTCCTACTCCACCACTAGCACAAAACCCCATGACACAACAGCAGAGACGACGAACCAAGCGCTGCCATGAGACATCCTGACTGTGGGGGATCGATATTCGGACATCCCAAAAATGGCCCAACTCGGGAACAAAAGCCCAAAACCGTCCCGGCCCCACCAAGTCCGTGAAACACACGAAGAGACAAATCGCCCCGCCAAGACGTGAGAGATCACCCTCACGAACGAGCTCTCCGATCCTAGGCAAAAGCGCGCGTGATCGAGACACCCTCCCCGCCTCGCTCGAGCTCTCCGGGGTCCACGACCTCATAACAAGAGCAAGCTCAACGAGAGATCATTTTTCGCCTCGGCGAGCTCTCGTCCCACACGAGTGTTGGTATTTGTTAAGCCTACGAAATATTTATAATAATCCGCGTGCGAACGGATACTAGTGAGCATTTCACCCGGGAGAGGGTTTTAATATCGAATCCACGGGGGAGGATGGTGTGAGGATAACGAGGAATATAACTAATCCCCGAAAGCAATCAAGGAACAAGAGAGGATAAAGAGGTAAGAAGATTCCTACGGTTTGTCTAGTTCTTTTCCTTATAAGTTATGTTGATATTGTCTTATAGGGACGTACTCAAAGGAAAGTAAGGTCAAAACTTACTATTCCTCCAAAGACATTGTCCTACTAGTCCTATCCAACGGAGATGGAATACAAAGGAATCAATGGTACTTTGTCAATACCACGAACTACCACACTCTCGGAAGGTAGGGTGCATTCACAAGCAACTTCGATCTAGGCAAAGACGCCTACACCTAAGCATACCCCTCTAATCTATAGATTCCCATAGATTAAAGTACTCAAAGAGTTATGAACAATAAGAACAATACTAACACTTAAGATAACACGATTACTTACTTAAACAAGAAGTTGATCCACCATAGAAGTCTCGGGGTCAAGTGCCACAAGGCCCCTTGATCCCGGAGGTAAGCGTAGAGGAGTCACCGACATGTCCTGCTTCCCCTTCTTCTCCTCCACTCACTCTTTAGCTCTCAAGACTAGATCTAGTCACTTTCATGAAGGACTTGGATCTAATCTATCAACTTGATATGCTTTTGCTCTCAACTCACTCTAATCCTTCTAGTTCTACATGATCTTCTAATATAGATTAGAACTAGAGAGGAGAGGTTGTCCTCACATTGGGATACCTCTGACCAAAAGGTCAAGAGATAATGAGATAGAATGAGTTAGGGTTTAGCCCTGGGGTCAGGGGGTCTTCTTATATAGGCCTTGGCGATGAACGATGACCATTGGATCAAACCGACCTTCAATAACGATGTAGATACAACCTCAAGGTCGGTTACAAACCGACCTAGAAAGGAGAGGCTGACATGTGGGACCCACCTGGTGGCCGGCCTAGTTGGCACTAGCGGCCGCCAGGGTGGCAAGCCACCTTGGCTTCCCGTTTCTTCTGGTGTCTTCTGGTATCTTCTAGAGTGTTTTAATCCACATTTTGGATCGAGTTACTTCACGGTCAAGTCTTGTCATCATATGAGATATATATTCCGAACTTTCTCCATTCTTCTCTGCATTTATCTGTTAAGTCCCTGAAAATATATAAATCACCAAAGCTCGTGGAATTATGTTAGTAAAACCCCTAGACTTATATTGATATTCATTTTAAGCCCTTATTTCATGTTAGTTGACTAGTAATATTATGCTATAACAGGTGTCAACAAGCTCCCCCAAGCTTACCCTCTGCTAGTCCCTAGCAAAGCCAAACTTAGCAATGGATTAGGAGTTGCTACAACGCTTTCACACCTCAAAAGTACACATCTTTCAAACAAAAATTTCTCTTCGGATAAGAATAAACTTGCTCAAATTTTAACTTACCCATATTACCTTCAACCATGGAGCTTATAGCCGTTTCTAGGGATCTTGAGTAATTGAAAGATATAACGGTCAAAGTCAAACACCATATCTAAAACTCTTTTGTTCAACTGTCCTCACGGAGTTTTGCAAGTTTTCAAAATAAAACTCAAAGTTCCTTATATGACTCCCTCTAGTCTCTCATTTGTGGTACTAGTATAATGCCCGTGCTAGCGCCACGGCTTCATACCGGGAGGCACATGAATCGATCAAGCGATGATATTTTTTATAGATTAAATTTCATGTAATTCTATATGACCATGTATATAATCTAAAAAAACATCCATACATAAGGCATACTATAAAATAATTTATAAATCGCTCAGTAGATATTGGAATTATCCATGTATCATGTCCGTATATGCCACCCAGTATGCACAGAGCTTCAACAAATTACTAATGTCTGCAGGGAATAATGATCACATGATTAGAAAGGAGAAGATATAAGACAAACCATTATAAAGATTTAACAAACGACTAATGGAACATGAGTCTGTACCTCAAGGCCATCCATTGTAGTGCCATATTCCTTGTACAGGTCCAGGCTCATATCTCTCCTCTTGGCAAATCTATCCATTTATTTTTAATCAAAAGAAAAGAAATATCAAGTCATTCTCATGCCTAAAATCATAAGATTCTTGACTGAACTAAATTTTCAGTGTGCATATATCCTGTAATTGATGGACACTTTTTGTGGCAACTACATTCAGAAAAGTCAAACTGGACTTGCAATCAGTTTCAAAGTTTGGCCATGTATGCTGAACTGAGAACCAACGATTAAGCTTTTTACTTTTCTAGTCTTATTAGTCATCACTCCCAAATAATTATAATTTCCGTTGGACAGACACTGGTTGATAAGTCCATCCAAAAATCATCACCTTCAATTAGGTCTCAAAGATAACCACAACTTTGTAATACTATATTTTTGTTGGAAAAAATGTTTCCCTCACCTAATAATCGAGAAACAGAAACAGGTACAGTGAACACTCAACTCAAAGTTTAATGCCTAAACCTAACCTCTGATCCTTCTCCACCAGTGAATGATGAATAGAAGAAAAAAACTGATCTACAGATGTTTTTTAAGAACAAATTAACCTTATAATCTTCTCTCTTCAAATGGTAACATGTGGAGGCAAAAAATATAATTATAAATTCATCAGGACAGGGAATTTACCGGAAGCAAGATTTTAATCGTCAAAGAGGAGCATCAGCAGTACGTGTCCTATGCAAACAATATATAAATAAAGTAGTTTAGAGCACGCAGAGACACCAATGTTTGATTAATTGAGGAGAAAAGTGTGCTTATTTTACAAGCAGAACTGAAGCACATCAATGTTTTGGTTATTATACTAAACACTGAGCCAAACAGAAAACTCAGGGCCACGAGCAGCAGCAACAGTACACGCCGAACTAGGGCAACCAGAAGGCGCTGGCCAAGATCTACCTGCTTCGCTACTGTGACAAGATCAGGATGATCGCCTACTCCGGCCGGATGGAACAAGGAAACCTCCGACGCCGCGTGCATCAGGGTCCATGTCCGCCCTGGGGAGTTTGGGTGGGGAGTAGCGTTTGCTCACGATAGTGTCCTGCAAAACAGCAAGAGGCGATTAGTTCGGATGAAAGCGAGGAATCCATGGCGTCTCGACGTGTCCATTTGAGGCAGCGGTGTGGAGTGTTGCCATCGGGGGATGCGACCGTCCGATCTCATCCTGTTCGGTGAAAGACGACCGCGCCTGCCTGCCGCCTATTTTGTGGTGGCCGTTGGTGAAAATAGAGATCCTCGTGAATGATCTTGCACCCTAGCTAAAGAATCCCGAAATTAGAGATCTATGAACAAATCAGGGCAATCAACAAAAAAAAAAAAGACAAGAGGGGATAGAGTTGGGGTACCGAAGAGTCGTGGTCCTGGCTGTCCGCCCGCGCCCGAACAACCATTGCAAGTAGCGGCACTCAATCCTGCGGCCGAAGCACGTGACCATGGCCGCGTTTGCGTCCACGGCAGCTGGGTGACCGCGGCGCCCGCCTAGCCGCCTTTTTCCGGAGGCACCATAATCGGTGATCTGCGTCCCATCATGGCGGCTGGTGGCCTTGGCGCGACCGATCGGCGTTAGGAAAGTGCCGATGATTGCGCGGCAAAGACGATGGGGCGGGCGGTGCGATCCGGAGAAGAGGGTGGGGGGAACCGAGCGGCGCAGAGAGAGAGAGGGACGCGAGAATGAAAAGAGGCGTGTTTTCTTTTACGTTTTGGAAACAAAATGAAAGAGGCATCTTGGCCGGGCGGGATTCGATCCCCTCGCTGCAGACTACGCCGCGTCGGACGGAAGGCGCGCGAAGGTGAGGGTGTCGAGGGATGCATCAAACTTTCGATCCTAGCTCTCGAATCATTTGACGTTGTTTAGTGGGCCGTTGATTTCGTAAGCCCTTAAGTGGGACATTATAGTAGAGATTTGTGGATCCTCATTAAGGCAACAAGGTTGTTTTGCCTTTCTCTCATAATATATGGTATTTTTTGGACTAAGGCGGTAGGACACTATGCCTTCTTCTCTCTCACCATGTATCTAAGGTTTTATATCCGGAGCTCTAGGTGGGAGAAAACTAATTCTACTTACTAAGCATATATTGTAAGTTCAAGCAATGGATCCAAAGTTACGTCACACCTTTGATCAAGTGGTGCATGTGTATGGTAGGAAGAATATGGTAGGGAATATAGTAAAGTGTATGGGATGAATGAGGGAAAGCCTAATTCTACTTTTTGCTCCTTGAGAACATCATCTCTCTTTGGAATTTGAAAACTTTGAGAGAACTTAGGTTGTATCTCTTTCTCTTTCTTTACTTTTCTTTTTATGGAGAGCGTATCTAAGTACCCATTGTTTTTCAAAATTTACACTTGTCCATATTTTTAACTCTCCTTTATTCTTTCTTTTTCTTAGGGAGGTAGGCTCTACTCGCCCTTAGGACACTTGTCCATTTTTCATCTCCCTTTTTTCTCTTTTTTTAATCTACAACCCAAATCTCTTTTGCAATAACTTTTGAGAGATAGACAAATGTAATGGAGCATCTGTAAAATATTGGCTAGAAATGAATGAGTGAATGGGTATAGGGAATATTTTTTGTTGCTCTCTCCTAGAATAGGAGTAGAACATTTTTAGTGGCTAGAGTGAAATGTATATGATGGGTGTATATGTGGTGGATGCGTACTTCCAGGATGGAAATAGCATATGAATGAGTGGAATTGAGTGGAGTGGAATGGAATGAGGTGGAGTGAAGTGGAATGAGGTGGAGTGAAGTGGAGTGTACATGATCAGCATGACAAGTTTCTAAGGGTCGACAAAGATTGAACAAACTCAATGCAAAGCAAGCAGCCTATATATATGTCAAAAAGGTTTTTCTAATCTAGGGAGCATGTATATATGGTCGTGGTAGGAGGTTTTAACACTCTGTCACACAAGAACTTATCATGTGCACTTTAAATTTTTTAAAATAAATCTCCGTAAATCTAGCATCACTAGGAGTAAAATCAATAGCAAATCGAGACTCTCATATATCATATCCGTCAATTACCTAGATTTTAGAGCAAGCAATTTGCAACCCACGGGTTTCAAATTCAAAGTAAGTCTTAAGTTAAAACAGTTTTGCATTTAAGACCCAAGAGAAATTAAGCTTGAAAGCTAGGTAATCGAAAAGGAATTACGGTAGGAGCAACTATTCATCATTTCCATGCATGAGATTTAGCTTCGTAGATCATTTTATGTAGGTGGAAAAGAAAACTCTGTACACTCCTATTTATTTATTTATTCTCACACTCTAAAGATCACAATTCTACTAAAGACTCTTTAAAACGACTAGACTCTATAAAACTAAACTTCTTAACAAACTCTAATAGCAAACCAAATATTTAGCTAATAATATATATATATATATATAGTAGAGATACTTATCGTGATAACTGGGGGTGCTCTCCCCAAGCCGGATTGAAGTGTCGGGTTGTTGATGTGGAAGTTGAGGTAGACAAAGACAAAAGTATCGCCCTATCATGTTTCTCTCCCTTGAAATCTGCTAAACTCAAATAGACAACAAAACTAGTGGAACTTAATTAAGCGTTAGTGGTTTTTCACATAGGCTTCATGTGTCTAAAGACTTTTAAGATGGATCATGATTATTTCGGATAGAACTTCAGCAAGATTTCTCTTCTAAATGTTTTTAGGGTTTTATATATTTATATGCATGCAAAAGAATTATAATGCAAATGCAACTAGATGAATGCATAATTATTTTTTATGCCACCACGGTGAATATCCTTGTGGGTTGCCATACGCCACAAGATTATTCACATGGGGCTTGAGAATTTTTCAATGCAAAGTGCCAATGCATAAATATAAATATGCTAAAGGAAAAAATGATTATGCAATGTAAGGAAATAAATATGCTATGCACGATAACTACCGATCTTACCTTCCTGCGAGGGTTCAATGTTTTAAGTCCTTTGAACAAGACTTCTTACCTTACTCACTCCTCAAGTACATCATCCTGATCTTTGGTGGTCGTGTCTCCCGAGATAGTAATCTCTAAGGATGGCATCACCTTTGTTGCTTGCTTATCCCATAGTTTGAAGTGAAGCTTTGGCAAATTAAGCGAGCAACATCTTGTTTTAGTGTGCGTGCTTTGTGGGTCGGGACATTTCCTTGTAGAATCTTGGGGGAATGACATACTCCTCCATATTTTGCTTGAATTATGTCCTACTTGCAAAGAAAAGGTAGAGATCAAGTGCATGGGCCCTGTTGGTGGGAAAACACCAAATGTAACCAAAACTTTATTTATTCTATTCTAACCTTAGGCACATTAAACAAGGCAGAGCTAATGTTTAACAGTTTCATTCATTTATGATGAGGGTGATAAGATCATAAGATAGAGCATCAACGTTTTTAATGATTATGACTATCTTGCAAAGCGGGATGAGCAACATCTTATTTCACATGTGAAACTAAGCGTGGATGGATAAGGTTAGGTTATGATAGCTTACCTCGGGGTGTTACCTTTTATTAGAGTGTGATGGCACCGTAACACGTTATGGTGATTATTACCTTTTGCTTGGAGCTTTCCTCATTTGGTCTCTTGTATATCTTGCTCCTAACTTATCTTCTTTATTACATAATCCTTTCTTTCTTCTTCTTTGAATTGTGCTAGGACCTTTTTGCTCCTCTCATGATTTTATTCCTCGTCATTAGTGAACAACACATACCCTCGGAAGGAATATACAAGTAATAACGAGGATAGTATTGTTACAGGGGCTAAAGGTCACTTTCTATGCTACTGAGAAAAGTTGGTTGAAAAGTTTAGCATAGATCATTTATCACATGTTTCTATACTCACCTTGCTTTTCTAAAGGAATGATTTTATGAAACCTTAAGTTTGATTTTTATGAAATGAAATCATTTGAACTTGTAGAAAAGAGTAATAGTGAATAGAGAGATTGCAAACCGGCATGTGGAGTGATGGGGCATGTGAGGAGGAAAAGCATGATTGGATTATCCTTGGTGGAGTTAGTCTTTCCTCTTCCATGTGCCGATTACTCTTGAGTTCATCCTTGAGCAAGTGCTTTTGTTTGTAGACCTTGTTTATGGCACTCCTCTTCTTTCTCTTGCTTCATTTCTAGTATGGTGGTTTGGTTTTGCGGGTTCATTTCATTCTATGAATAGACTTAGTATAATCCTTTCCTGCAAAATGTCAATGGACACATACCCGAGGGAATACAACATGGTTGAAGAAGGGGTTGTTGCCCAAGGTTCATATGATCCAATCTATGCTAATGAAAAGGTGGTTCTTTGATTACCTTAGCACAGATTTTATTTATTCATGTCTTATACATATTTTAATTATGGTTGCACTCTAGCATGTGGATCAAGGCAAAGGTAACTTGTAGCAAAGGACAAGAGTAAATGATTTGATACTTACAATTCTTCCATCAATGATAAATGAGTCGTGTCCTTTTACACAATGTTGGAATTCATCATATGCCTTGCTTCATCTCTACTATGAGTTCATCTCTTGACTTACCCCAATTGTATTTGAGAGTTCTCTACATGGGTTAGTCTAACAAAATATACTAATGTCTACACAAGTAATATTTAGTTCAATAACCAAACTAGACTCCATGTCTAATTTAATTAAGGAAGGCATTTTAACCTAAGCTAATTTGTTGGTATAAATTAGCATAAGCAAAAAAAATCCATGGCGCTTACGGATACCGATGTAGCTTTCACCCGGGGAGTATTCCAAGGTGTCGATTTCCACGGGGAACGTGAAGTGTACTAGAAGATTTATGATCGTCCTAGGAAAGATAGATAAAATGGGTAGAGAGGATTTTGGGTTTCCTAAGTGGTTTTATCTAATTAAAGGCTCACTATACTTTATCTACTTGAACAAAATGGTTCGTTCCAACTCTCGAAAAAGACGGGAAGAAGGTAGTTGGAAGAAGGCTGCCAAAAGCTCTGAAAACACCAACCCAAACGTGGTGGATTACAAAGGCCCAGACAGGTTGTCACCCCGGGGCTACCACAACTAACCGTAGGATTGGCGCAACCTCGGGTAATCTCTAGTCTAGACACCACGTCTACACTATAGATTACTACTCTAATCACACGTAATAACTAGAGCACTCAATGCGGCGAGATCCAATAAATAAAGTAAGGTAAGAACTAAAATTAAATACTTAGAAATAATAAATAAAGAACACGGAGATTCTTGAGAAGGCGAACTAGTTCTTTGCAAGAATACAAAGTTGAAGAAGATCCGACAAGTCCGGCTCTTCAAACTCTCTCCTCTACTCTCTCCCCGATCTAGTTAAAACTAGATGAACTAAATGAATGTCGATGTTTTACACGGCCAGAGAGCACATACGGGGTGAACCGGGGCGGTTTGTTGAACCTCGGCGAACACAGGCCAGCGGTTTGTTGCGCGGTGACATGGAGAGCGGGGTTTTATCTTGGTTGGGCCCTTGATCAAGGATCGAGTAAAGACCTTTACGTCCGGTCGGCGTGAGCCTATTTTTGATTGATGGGGTTAGCCGAGAATCGGCCGTGAAGCTTACGGGCGCTTGGTCATAGCCATGCTTGTGTCTGTAATATGCGTACTAAGCCCTCCTCTACGAGGTGTTCCTTGGCCGCCTTTTATAGTTCAAGGGGCCAAGGAACTGCTATGATCCTAGTCGGATATAGAGAGGGTTGTCCGGTAGAGGAACCGAACACCCAAACCCTTTACAAGGTAACGACTAGTGTTCTATCCTAGTTACAACGAAGTCACCGTAGCTATGCTACCATTGCCTTCACGGGGAGTTGTTTGTGGCCTGCGGGCTTGGATAGAACCCTGCGTACAACTTCGGTAGAGTTCTTTGGTGATCTGTATCCACAAGCCCCAGAGCATCTCAAGGTCGAGCCTTGAGGGTTGTCTTGCTCTTCTTCTCTAGTGAGGCCTTGATATGGTCTTCAAGATCATCTTCACAGTGCAAATTTGAAAAAAGTGCACCCGTAGGGTGTAGCCCCCGAGCTTCTTGCTTTTTGGCACAAAGAGCTGGAAGGTCTTTGAGTTCTTCTCCTCCGTCTTGAGTTCTCCTCGTCTCGGGGGCTCTTCTTTCTTGAAAGGAGAGCCCCGCATTCATAGCCCCCAGTATCTCGGGTTTTGAGTCTTGAGAGTTGTGCGCTCTTCTCGGTGCGTCCTTGACGCGTTCTTATCGTCTTCGTATGGTGTGCACTTTGCTGACAAAAGTGCACCCGTAGGGTGTAGCCCCGAGCTTCTTGCTTTTTGGCACAAAGAGCTGGAAGGTCTTTGAGTTCTTCTCCTCCGTCTTGAGTTCCTTTGAAAAAATCTTGTCCCGGTATCCTGTAGCCCCCGGCGTCTAAGGGCTCTTTTTAGCGGATGGAGCTCTTAGAGGTTCTTTGTCTTACCCGGATTTTGACCGTTTCTCTTTTTCCGTGCGATCCACGAGAGTCACAATCGCTTTTACTGCGCTCGCTTTTTTTTTTCGAAACGTCGGTGCATGGCGATCATTGCCATAAATTCCCTTCTAGCGTGAATTGAGGTGACCGCTCCTTTTTTGGTGTTTGCCACGTCTTCTTAGTGGACTTGGTCCATAGGCGTGTTGGTTACGCCTATAAATATGCCTCATTTTGGTTCGGTGAGGATCCATAGTGTTTTTTTCTTCTTCTACGCTTCTTCTTCCTCTAGAGCAGTCTCCTTCTCGTAGAAAAAGCTTTGTTACGAGCTTGGATCCATGGCGGTGCCTTTGAGTGAGTTGGATCAGCCCGGGCGTCTTCTTTAGCCTTTCTAGGGTTCTTACGTGAGTGAGGGATGTCTTGTGATCGGGAATAGTGGCGGGGCTATTCCCTTGATGGTTCCACAAGGGAAAGTTTGAGGGGTGAGTGCGGGATGTCTTGTGACCTAAGATGATCTCCTCTCCTCCTTCATTTTTTTCTTGGTGTGGGTCGGGTAGGGTTCTTTCCGGATGCCCTTCGATCCTCTTTGGTGTACCTCCTTGCTACTTGGGTAGACATATGCCGACTTTCCAACCGGCATTGGTGCGCCTTCGTCTTCGAGGAAGGTTTTGCCTTTTGAGGAATTGCTGAAGATGGTGCTCTTTGGGGCGCTTCCTTCTACTCTTTGTGGAGTTGAGCGCCCCTTAGGGCTCTTTTCATCTTCTTTGCGACATGGTGAACTCCGGAGCCTTCTGCGAGAGGGTTCTTTTCTTTGCCGAATTAAACTTATCTTGATCTTGGAGCTCATTATTTTGCCGTCGTCGGGATTCTTCGAGCTCCGGTGTTTATGGACTTGGGCGCAAGGGTCTTGACTTGAGTAGCCACTGGTTGTTGATACTCGGGCTCTTGGGGTTCGGATCTGGTCCGGCGCTCCATCTTCTTCGCCGTTGGATGCGGGATTCTTACGCTGCGATATTGTACTCTTTAGGGTTATAGTCCCCGGATCTTCTTTGTATCTTGTGCGCGGGAGTTTACATTAGGCTCCCAGGTGGATCTGAGTCTTCTTTGTATCTTGTAGGGGAGTTGTTTCCGTGTAACTTGTAATCTTCAAGATGTTGAATAAAGAGATCTGTCCCTTTCTCTCGTCTTGTACTTGTACTTTTTGTATGACTCGATCCGCCTTCGTGCGGACTTGTTGCGGTTTTGTTGTCTTACGCTTGTCATTCTTTGTTGTCTTCGAGTTCTTCTTCTTGGGATGACTTGATGTGATTGCGCCTTTAGAGTTCTTCCTTAGGCTTCCTTCTTATGTCCTTTTTATGTAGGTTCGCGACGAGTTGTTTGCGATCCCTCGTAGTGACATCGGCGTTATTCGGGTTGATGATCCGGCTTGTCTTTCTATAGATTTTCTTTGTTCATAGTGTTGAAGTCTTGCTTCGAGTTGGCGAGGGGTTGTTCTCTCGACCGGTCGGCTTGTCTTCTTGTAGATCTGGCGAGGGTAGCGTAGTTTCTTGTCCTTGTGCGTCTTTGGGTTGTTTCTCCCTTGGCGTGTCGGCTAGTCTGTTCCGCGGTCTTGCCGTAGTATGTTGGACTTTGCATCATTGCTTGAGTTCTTTTTCTTACGAAGGGATCGGCTTGCCTATTTACGTAGACTTGGTGGTGATAGTCACGAAGTTCTCCCGAGATCGATCTTGCCTTTCTGGAGTTTCAACCCGCCTTTTCTATAGACTTCGGTTGGAGATCTTTGCGAGTGTAGCTCGGTTTGTCGATTGTTTTCTTCGACAAATGATTTACGTCTTCTTTTTAGGACTTGTCATGATGATTGGAGGCTTGTTCTTGAATTTTAGAGTTTCTTCTTTACGAGTATCAGCTCGTCTTCTCTGTAGATTTGCTTTGATAATAGTTGTAGAGGCTTGCTCCCGGTCTTGAGTTGTTCTTACGAATATTCACTCATCCTTTACGTGGGCTTCTTGAGAGTAGTTGTGGAGTCTTGCTCTGGTCTTGAGTTGCTCTTACGAAGAATCGGCTTGTCCTTTCGTAGACTTCTTTGAAAGTAGTTGTGGAGTCTTGCTCTGGTCTTTAGAGTTGTTCTTAGAAGAATCAGCTTGTCCTTTTCGTAGACTTCTTTGAAGGTGCTAGAGTCTTGCTCTTGATCTTGAGTTGTTCTTTTAAGAATCGGCTCGTCTTTACCGTAGACTTCTTTGGTGGTTGTTGGGGCGTCCCCGTTTTGCGGGGTTGTTTTCCTCGGCATGTGACTTGTGTCTTCTTCTAAGACTTGTCACGATTGTTCGGAGGGTTACTCCGGGCCGTTAGGTTTCTCCTTTTAGGCCCTCTAGCATTTGTTATTTCTTGAACTTGCTAGTGATTTTGGTGGAAAGTCAAGCTCCTGAAAGAGTTGTTCTAACTTCGGGGTTGCCTCTTTTGGGCTAGGGCTCTCCCATGCGGTCCAGTGGACTATCGCATGACGTTCCTTGAAGGGTTCTCGGTCGGGCCCATTTAAGTGCATTCTTGGATTTGAAGGTCAAGATGGTTGGGTTCCTATTTCATAACACTACAATCCACCTTGCCCGGTTTGGGCTGCTCGCTTTCTAGGAGACTTGTGTGAGAGGCGATGGGTTTCTATTTCACAACACTACACCGTTCACGCCCGATTCGAAGGCCGTCGCCGTCATTGGACATAGTGGCACTTTACGGACCCTCGATGGCCTCTGCGACCTAGGCGGGCCGATCCCAACGTCCTCTTTTTTCAAGAGTCGAAGTTCACGATCTTCCGCTAGGATTTAAGGTGTGGGCGCTATTCTAGAGCTAGGACTTGGCGTGGTTCCACCCTTGGAATTTTGACCTCCGTTCACGGTGGTGGGTTTGCCTTCTTTTTGGTTGACTTCTTCTTGCGAAGTGCCAATTTGGGCTGTTTTGTTCTTCTCCCGTAGGAGGCATGCGGCATCACCGTAGGCGACTTGTTTTTGTTGAAGCGCTGGTGGTAGTGCGTATTTTGTGACCTCTTTGGATGGTCGAGTTCTTCTCGAGGCTTGATCTTCTTTCTTCTTGAAGTATCGGAGAGTTGTTGTTGCGTTACGCTTCTCTTACATTTGCCTTGAGTTCCTCGATTATGGATAGAACCTTACGAGCTGGTTTTATGTGTCAAGAGTTTTACGATTTCTTCTCCTTGCGTTGTCATCAACTTGTAGGTTCCTGGTCCCAAAGTACTCCTTTGGCGATATATGGTCCTTCCCATGGGGTGAAAGCGGTTTGTGCTTGCCTTCCGTCTTTGATTTCTCTTGAGTACTTGATCTCACGGGTTTAGTTTTCTTGGGCGTGTCTTTGTTGTCATAGTGCCTTGAGGTCCTTGCGGATATCTTGCGTTACGGAGGATGGCGTTTGCTCACGACTTCTTACGCACGGATCGATTTCTAGTCTTCTTGTTTGTTCTCCTTCTCCTTCTTCAAATTGCTTTCGATCCTTGGAGATCTCCATATGAGGTCTGGCGGTAGGGCTGACTTCCGATCCATAGGTCGGGAAGAAGGGTGAGTAACTGTTGCTCTGGCGATTTGAGTTCTTAGGCCCCGGACAACTTTTGGGAGTTCTTCTATCCACTTGGCTTTGTAGTCTTTGAGTTCTTCATAAAGTCTTGGCTTTAGTCCCGCAAGGATGAGTCCGTTTGCTCTTTTCGACTTGTCCGTTAGCCTTGAGGGTGTGCTACGGAGGTGTAGTCTATCCGTATGCCACAATCTTGTGCCCGATCTTCAAATTCTCACGCTGCGGTGAGCGGTGATCCGAGGTCGGTGATGATTACGTTGGGCATCCCAAATCGTGCATGATCTCTTGGATGAACTTCATTTGCTTTGGTTGAGCTGAAGGTGACCAATGGCTTGTATTCTATCCACTTAGTGAATTTGTCGATGGCGGCGTAGATGTACTCATATCCTCCCTTGGCTCTCTTGAGTGGTCCGACTTGATCCGAGTCCCGGCCGCGAGAAAGGCCATGATGATGGTATCGAGATATGATTGTGTCTTTGGCACATGCGCTTGTCTTCGCGAACATCGGCATCCTTTTGCATTTTCGACGAGTTCTTCTGCGTCTTTGAGGGGCTGTTGGCGGTGGTATCTGATGCGAATGCTTTTCCCACGAGGGTTCTTGGCGCCGCGTGGTTTCCACGGCATCCGAGTGGGATTTCTTGGAGGATGTCTTTTCCTTCCTCGAGCTTATGCATTTGAGTAGTACTCGATGATCTTTGCTCTCTTATAAAGCTTGTCTTTGGTGAGCACGTAGTTCTTGCTTCTTCTCAAGATCTGGTTTTGCCCGGCTTTGTCTTGGGTAGTGTCTTGTTCTTGATGAAGTTTATGAAGTCTTCGATCCGAGGGGAGTTGTTCTTCGACACGGAGAGATTATCATTACTCCGTTTAGAGCTGATTGCTCCAAGTTGTCTTCTTACGGGTTCTCCTTGATAGATGGTTTGAGAGCTCTTCGGCGAATACTCTGGTGGGACTTGGGCTCTGTCGGATCCGAGTTTGGCTAGCACGTCTGCGCCGCCGTTAAGCATCTCGAGCACGTGTAGGATCTCAAGGCCTTGGAAGTTCTTTTCGGCTTGCATTTACAGCGTAATAGAGGCCCATATTGTCCTTTGTGCGGTCCAGTCCTTGTTGACTTGATTGATGACAACCTTGAGTCGCCGTATACTTGTAGTCTCTTGATTCCCGAGTTCTTGCTATCTTGAGGCCATGGATGAGTGCTTCATACTACGCCTCGTTGTTTGTAACTTGCCACATGATGCGTAGCATGTACTTGAGTTGTCTTCCTTACGGAGATATGAATAAAATCAGGCTCACCCCCCTAGCTTCAACGATCCATCGAAGTACATGTTCCAATATTTCTTGATGTCGCCGGATATGGGTTGTTGGAGCTCCGTCCATTCTACGCTATGAAATCCGGTGGCGCTTGGGATTTGATTGCTCTTCTTGGAGTGAACTCTAGATTACGTGCTCCGAGTTCCCTTTGCCCATTTTGATATTTGGCTGTTGAATCTCTGTTCCTCGGGATGTCACCCGGTGGTGAGTCGAGTTACCACTTTGTTATCTTGTATTTGTCGAATTAGTGTCGTAGCTTCCTTGATGTGATCGGTATGGTGTAGAGTAGTTTTTATACGTGAGGGTACCGAGCCTTGGACTCGAGATAGAACCTCGCTCACGTAGTAAAGCGGCCTCTGGACCTTGTTGGGTTGCTTTCGGGCTCTTCTCTTTCCACGATGATTCTTTGAAATGACCAATTTGTACTTGTTCTTTGCTATGTATAGTAGTAGTTCTTCTTGATCCTTTGGAGGTATTAGGGTTTGGGCTGTTGTTAGGTACTTTGCTTGAGTTCTTCAAACGGCTTTGTCGACCTCCTCTGTCCATTTGAATTCTCCTTTTGTCTTGATAAGTTTGAAGAAGGGTAGCCCTTTCTCTCCAAGCTTGGATATGAATCTGTTGAGTGCCGCCATGCACCACTGTGAGCTTACGGGCGTCCTTGACACTTGGGGTTGTGTCATCTCATTGATGGCCTTGATCCGCTTGGTGCTAGCTTCAATGCCTCTATTGCGACCAAGAATCCCGATGCGTCGAAGGTACTCAAAAGGCGCATTTTGTTGGGTTGAGCTTCCACTTCCACTTGTTGAGGTTCTTGAAAGTCTCTTCGGATCTTGAATCGAGTTTCTAGTTCTCTAGTCTTCACCACCACGTCGTCTCACGTAAGCCGGCATTTTTGCCAATCTGCTCTCCAAACAAGTCTGTATCGCTCTTTGATACGTTGCTCGGGCGTTCTTCAATCCGAAGGACATTGTTTTGTAGCGATAGGCACGAGAAGGGGGTGATGAAAGAGGTCTTGCTCGATCTTCTTTCTTCGATGTAATCTGGTGATATCACGAGTAGCAATCCAAGAATGATAGTAGGGCTGATCCATTTTGTGGAGTCCACTATTTGGTCAATCCTTGGTAGCCCGAAGGGGTCCTTGGGGCAATGCTTATTCAGATCTGTGTAATCCACACACATTCGCCAATCGAGGTGTTCTTCTTTTGAACGAGAACGGGGTTGGCTAGCCCGATCAAGATGTAGGATTTCTCGATGAATCTGCTGCGGTAATTTTTGCAATCTCCTTTTTGATGGCTTCTTTCTTTTTGGTGAAAACCTTCTTAGTCTTTGCTTGATGGGTTTGGATCCCATATTGATGTCAATTACATTGCTCGGCCGACTCCCTTGATACGCCCGGGCATGTCTGGCCGGTTTCGGGGCAAATATATCTTTGTGTTGCCTAGGAAGGCGGTGGCCTTGTAATTCTATTTTGGAGATAGGTGGGCGCGATGATCGCCGTCTTGGATGGATCGCCGTTTGTAGATCAATGTGCTTGGCGTCGGCCTCTTACGGTGGAATCGAATTGCTTGCTTCTTGGCCGGTATGTCGGGTTCTTACGGGTTTGTATCTTTTGCCATCACGGTTGAGTTCCTTCTTCTCCAAGAGCTCCCTGTCTTGTTTGCGATTTCCACGGCTTATGCGTTACACTTTCGAAGGCTTTCTTGAGGTCTCCTTTGATGGAAAGAACTCCAAAAGGTGCGGCATCTTTAGTAGAAGATACGGGTAGTGTGGAATAGCCATGAATTTTGCAATAGCGAGGTCTTCCCATGATGGCGTGGTATGGTGACTTCGAGATCCGCCACTTCGAACTTGATGTACTGGGTCCGGTAGTTTGATGGAGATCAAATGTAACGGCAAGGTGACTTGTCCAAGCTGGTATGGTTGCTTTCGTTCGGGTACTATTCCATAGAAAGGAGTGCTTTCGAAGGAGCGATAAGTCGGAGAGGTTGAGTCCCATCTTGTCGGTGTTTTACGAGAATATGATGTTTAATCCGACTCCTCCGGTCGATCAATACCTTAGTAGCGGTCACTCCGGCAATTGTGGGTTCTAGCACCAAAGGATATAGGCGGCGTTGCCCACACTTGTCCATTGATCTGCCTGGTGGCAATTGGATATTGGGACCAATTGAGGGTGGCGTGAATGCTTTGCGGGTTCTGGCGCCATTATTGATCGGAGTGCTAGCTTGTCTTGTCTCTTGCTCTTTGATCCGTACTCGGAGAATATGGCGTTCAAGGATCTCGTTGCTTTAAAAAATCCCTGTCTTTGGCTCTTCGATGGCTTCTTCTCTACGTTTTTGCATTGTTTCCCTTACGGCGAGTTGTTTCCTCCCTTGTACTTTTCTTGGAAAGTGGTGCGGTTTCAGTGTGTCTTGCGGAGCTCGGGATGGTAGATGCGGGGGGTAGGTCTTCTAGCTTGACATTGCTTCGATTTCTGTTGCCATTGTTGTTGTTGTTGAACCTTTGTTTGTAAGGTTTCTTTGACTTCTCCGCCATTCTTGACGGTATTATGCGGTCCTCGTTTCTTTTCTTTGTTGAGAGTTGTTCGATCTTTCTTGGGGGCCTCGAGTTCTTTCTCTCTAGAAAACGATCTCGGGTTCTTTCTTCGACTCAGATCATCTTCTCAACAATAAGCTTGAACTAACTCATTAGTCCTCGGGTTGTCTTTGTAGAAATCGAGAACGCCATCTTGAGAAAATTCCATTGCCGAAGGCGTCTATCACTTCTCTTTCGGTGATGTTGTGTACTTGGGATCTCATCTCCCCAAATCTTCGGTAGTAATCTCTCGGGGATTCTCACGGCTTCTCGCTTGAGGCTTTTCAACTCGGCTGAGTAATAGGATGGGTGATGATTCTGCGAGAGTGCTACGGAGATGCTTTCGTAAAGTCTTCCCAATGTCGGATTGAGCCCTCTTCGATCTTGTCGAACCATTGGAGCGATAGAGCCTCTAGGGCCATGGGAAAGAAGGCGGCTTTTGCGTCATCATTTCCTCCAGCCCGACTCAATGGATTGTGAGTAGACTTCGAGCCATTATGCGGGCTCTGTTTTTCCATCGTATTTTTGAATGGTTTGAAGGCTTGAACTTTGGGGGTAGCTTGACTTCTTGCAATCTTTCGGCGAAGCAAGGAAACTGTCGTAGCTTTCCGTTGTTCTTTCTTCAAATCCTCACGAGGTTCTTTCTCCTCTTGGATGGGTTTTGATGGAGTCGATATGTTGATTCTGCGACTTCTTCTCGTCGGCTTAGTCTTGGCGGGGGCTTTCCCTTGGGGGTCTCACGGTGCTTGTCTGCAGTCCCTCAGGGTGGCTTTGGTTGTTGGAACCTTCGGCCTCCCCATCCTTTCAAAGGCGTTGGATCGACTTCTTGGAACATGAGAGCTGTTTGCCTTCGGCTTGTGGCGTCACGGGGTCTCTTTCTCGGACGACCTTACGTAATGCCTCCTTGATGAGTCTCTCCTCGTCATTCAGGTGCATGCTTGATCTTCAGGCGGTCAATCGACCCTTGTAGTCTCTCCCAGGTTGCCCTCGATGCGTCCTCAACTTCTCTTTTCGATTTCGGCCTCTACGTATTCGTGCGGTCGGCGATATTTGTTGAGCTTGCATCGCGGCGCGTCGCCTGACCCGGCGTCCTCCCTTGACTTGTTTCTTCTTAGCCTTTCTTGGCGTTGGTGTTCTCCTCCTTCGTCGTCGAGGGTTCTTTAGTCGCCGAGATGTTGGATAGGCCTTCGTCGATTGGACGCTGATGTCGGGGCCTGCTGGGGTTAATGCGGGTCTTGTTGTAGCCACCATGAAGACTTCCTTTGCAAATTTGTAGCTTTAGGCCGCCACTCCTTCCGCTTGGGATGGACCTCATGACGATGGACCTCCCCGTTTGTCCCGTTGGTTGACGATCGGCTGGTTGAGGGTTCTTGGCGATGGATGATGCACTCCTCTGGGGTTCTTGTCAATATGAGCCCTCTTTGCGGCGCCCTCTAAAGGAATCTCAATCTTCTCTTGAGTAGTCCCGGCGCTCCTCGAATACGCATGTGCTGCGTTGCGCGTAATCTGTAGGAAATTGAAAAGGTAATCGGACTGGTGTCGGGGTTATATCGAACTCGCCTCCTTTCTCAGAGTTGGAAGGTATTGGTTGAAAAAAGTTTCCGAGTTGGAGTAGCTTCCCTTATCAAGCGGGTTGGAGTCTTACTTGAGTTGCTTCCGGAGTTCGTACTTTCGAGCCCCGGTTGTCTACCTTCCCGAGCTGGTTTTGGGTTTGGGCCCTTCCGTGTTGGTTCCCGAGCAAGCTTCGAGTTTGTTCTCCGTCTTCGAGCGGCTTCGCAATCATCCGGTTCTTTGGAGCTTCTCGGCGAGTTTTGGTTCTTCGCCTCGAATCCTTGATGGTGCGGCTTGAGTCTCGCCCGTCGTCGTCGATCTCGCAAGCCCATGAACCGAAGATGATCGTCTTCCTCGTCGATGTACTCATGATGTCGTGGTCCGCCGGACTCGTGCTGAAATTCGGCGAGCCCTACCTCCGCGCGCGGTATCGATGTTTTCTGGTAGAGAGCACGCCCGCGGGTGAACAGGGCAGTTTGTTCGAACCTCGACGAACCCGGAGCCCGGCGGTTTGTTCGCAAACACATGGAGAGCGGGGTTTTTATCACGTTCGGGGCCCTTCGATCAAGGATCGGTAAAGACCTTTACGTCCGGTCGGCGTGAGCCTATTTTGATTGATGGGGTTAGCCGAAATCGCCGCGGAAGCTTAAAGGCGCTTGGTCGTAGCCAAGCTTGTGTCTGTATGTGCGTACTCGCCCTCCTCTGAGGTGTTCCTTGGCCGCCTTTTATAGTTCAAGGGGCCAAGGAACTCGCTATGATCCTAGTCGGATCTGAGAGAGGGTCTGTCCGGTAAGAGGAACCGAACACCCAAACCCTTTACAAGGTAACCTGACTAGTGTTCTATCCTAGTTACAACAGAAGTCACCGTAGCTATGCTTCCATTGCCTTACGGGAGTTGTTTGTGGTCGCAGTTTGGGATAGAACCCCTGCGTACAACTTCGGTAGAGTTCTTTGGTGATCCCGTATCCACAATGAACTAGACAACTAGACAACTAGATCGGGGATCTCTCTCTTCTAATTGAAACCCTAACTTTTGCTCTATAGAATGATAATGAAAAGATAATGAGAGATGATCCTTGGGGTCGACCACAGGGTGCTTATATAGTCCTTGGCGATGAACGATGACCATTGGATCAAACCGACCTTCAATAACGGTATAGATACAACCTCAAGGTCGGTTACAAACCGACCTAGAAAGACGGCTGATTGGCCATTGTAGCTTTGGCGGCCGCCCGAGAAAAAGTAGGGCCGCCCGCCGGGGGTAGAACCCTCTCGGCCTCTCGTTTCTTCCGGTGTCTTCTGGGTACCTTCTAGAGTGTTTTAGTCCATATTTTGGGTCGAAGTTACTTCACGGTCAAGTCTTGCCATTGTATGAGATGTATATTCGGAACTTTCTTCATTCTTCTCTCATTTTATCTCATTAAGTCCCTGAAAATATATAAATCACCAAAGCTCGTGGAATTTTGTTAGTAAAGCCCTAGACTTATGTTGATATTCATTTTATGCCCTTATCTCATATTAGTTGACTAGTAATATTATGCTATAACAGTGTCAACAAGCACCATGATGCTTAATTTAAAAGCCTTTGGAAACACACTATTCACGATATAGCGTTATTCCAAACCAAGGCATACTATGGTAAACAAAGGGTAGCATGAAGGCACTATAGAAATTTACTCAAGTGGAGATGAAATAGTGTAGCTACTTGAGCATGTCTTAAAGATAGAGACAACCAACATAAGGTAGCAACATGGCAAGAATTATATGAGTGATTCAATGTTGCTCAATAATTGGTTGGACATACCTTTACATTGTCATCCTTCATTCTTTTTGCTCTTGGTCCTGAAATGGTTACTGACAAAAATACCCGAAGAAATATTCTCATAATTATATCTCTATGCTCACTACACAAGGGGGTGTTATAGCAAAAGATCTATACTTATATTACTTCCCCCTAGAATGCTTGTTTTAGGACAAAAAGCTCGTGCTTAGGAAACCTTCAAATATGATTCAAGATGATGAAGAGGTTTTCCCTTATATCACCAATCTCAACTTTCAAGCCAATAAGATCAACAACCACCCTTTCTAAATCCTTATGAACAATTATCTCAAGGGGGTTTAAGATCTTGTAGGTGGCAATATTAGAGATGGTAATTAATTCAGGAGTTTGCTCACATGGGCAAGGATTGGATAGAATATTTAGGATGTAACTCCTATGCTCATGGATGTTCTCCAACTATAGATAATGTTCTTCTTGATCTTCCTTAGATTCTTCATGATGTCTATGCTTGGGATTTCTAAGATCGTGGGTAGACTCAAGAAAAAGAACACTAGAGGATTTATTGGGGTCAAGGATGTGGTTAAATATGGTTTTGGATAAGTTATCTAGTCTGAAATAGAAGGGAAGAAGATATGAATGGATTCTAGATAGCTTTGCTCTCCTTCTATGGCATCATTAGATATGCCATCCGTGGGCTTCCAACGTCCTTTGTAAGAATAAGGATGCTTTCTAAGAGACTCTCCTCTAAGAGGGTTTGGTTTATCGGTACTCAAAGGTCTCCTATGAAGCTAGAAGTTTGTCTCCTAAAATCATCACCATGGAAGATTCAAGGGTAGAATTACTTCTTCCCTTGGAGGTGTTTTCGAGTATGGATGATTTAGGATTAGTAGCTAATCAAAGGATTGGAAAGATTATGATCTGGCTATCAAAAAACTTCTTCTTTGGTCTAGAGGATGATTCCTTCTCTTCCTTTGGGTGTTTATGAAAGAATTCTAAGAAAGAAATCACACCCATTTGAGTTTGTCAAGACAAACCTTGCTTTGGAAAAAGGAAAGAAAAGTTGCTCGAAAAAAACTGCATGATGGTCATGCCAACAACATTTCTAGGATGTGATCCAAATACATTATCCTTTTAAAGGATAGGATTTGGCCTGAGGTTAACTTCAGAATTCTCTACTATAATGGGTTATTTCATGATCATTTTGCTCAACCGTAGACACAACTCAAAGCCAAGGGGTAGGATAGGTTCTATAGATTCTAGTGGCCCGAACTTGTGCTTATGGATGCGCAGCATAAGGATAGGTGTGGAATCAGGGATCCCAAAAAGATATAAAAAGAAAATATAAAAAGAAAGACTACACTAAGATATGATACAAGATTAGTTATACTCAATGTTTTCTCGGCAACCATTCTCCCCGAAACGGTGCGGTGCGAAATGCTTGTTGGTATTTGTTAAGCCTATAGAAATATTTATAATAATCCAAAGTGAACGGATACTAGTGAGCATTTCACCTAGGAGAGGGTTTTAATATCGAATCCACGGTGAGGATGGTGTGAGGATAACTGAGGAATATAACTAATCTCTGAGCAGCAATCAAGGAACAGGAGAGGATAAAGAGGTAAGAAGATTCCTACGGTTGTCTAGTTCTTCTCCTTGTAAGTTATGTTGATATTGTCTTATAGGGACGTACTCAAAGGAAAGTAAGATCAAAACTTACTATTCCTCCAAAGAACATTGTCCTACTAGTCCTATCCAACGGGAGATGGAATACAAAGGAATCAATGGTACTTGTCACTACCACGAACTACCACACTCCTAAGGTAGGGTGCATTCACAAGCAACCGATCTAGGCACCACGCCTACACCTAAGCATACCCCTCTAATCTATAGATACCCATAGATTAAAAGTACTCAAAGAGTTATGAACAATAAGAACAATACTAACACTTAAGATAACACGATTACTTACTTAAACAAGAAGTTGATCCACCATAGAAGTCTCAGGGTCAAATGCCACAAGGCCCTTGATCCTGGAGGTACAAGCGTAGAGGAGTCACCGACATGTCCGGTGCTTCCCCTTCTTCTCCTCCACTCACTCTTTAGCTCTCAAGACTAGATCTAGTCACTTTGATGAAGGACTTGGATCTAATCTATCAACTTGATATGCTTTTGCTCTCAACTCACTCTAATCCTTCTAGTTCTACATGATCTTCTAATATAGATTAGAACTAGAGAGGAGAGGTTGTCCTCACATTGGGACACCTCTGACCAAAAGGTCAAGAGATAATGAGATAGAATGAGTTAGGGTTTAGCCCTGGGGTCAGGGGGTCTCCTTATATAGGCCTTGGCGATGAACGATGACCATTGGATCAAACCGACCTTCAATAACGGTGTAGATACAACCTCAAGGTCGGTTACAAACCGACCTAGAAAGGAGAGGCTGACATGTGGGACCCACCTGGTGGCCGGCCTAGTTGGCACTAGCGGCCGCCAGGGTGGCAAGCCACCTTGGCTTCCCGTTTCTTCTGGTGTCTTCTGGTATTTTCTAGAGTGTTTTAGTCCACATTTTGGATCGAGTTACTTCACGGTCAAGTCTTGTCATCATATGGGATATATATTCCGGAACTTTCTCCATGCTTCTTTGCATTTATCTGTTAAGTCCCTGAAAATATATAAATCACCAAAGCTCGTGGAATTATGTTAGTAAAGCCCCTAGACTTATATTGATATTCATTTTAAGCCCTTATTTCATGTTAGTTGACTAGTAATATTATGCTATAACAGTGTCAACAACGAGCTCTTAGGGCGGGGGTCGATCCACCGCCATGCTCGAGCTCCCTCATCAACGAGCTCTCCGGTCCTCGCAAACGCCAGCTCATCCGGGACCTCTTTTCCGCCCCTTCGAGCTCCTCCCATAACGAGCTCCACGGCCCCTCGCGCGGGGCGGTCTAGAGCTCATCCGCTGTCTTCCCCAAGAAGCCCGGCACGTGCGGGAGTTGGTCAACCACCCCGACGAGTCCAACAACTCTTTGACGAGCACCGTGGCCCACGCGGGTCACGGTGGATGGGGAAGAATGACGGGTTCACCTGCCATACCCTGCCGTATCCAACTACTCTTCTACGATTAGTCGCACGGGTACATCCGACGTCACGCCTACCTCACCGCGCATTGCTGCGCGCCCATACGGAGGGGCGTGTTCCTACTACGATTGAAGGCGGGGCGACGACCGGGCCACCGTCCAACCGAGAATCGCGTGTAATGCGGCGGCGACCAACCACGGCGGCTGCGCCCTGACTCGAGCTCTGGCGAGCTCTTTTTTCACATGGAGAGCTCGTTGCTTCACTCCATTTAGCACTATCACCCTATAATTATACTCCTTTCTCCTTTTAGTCCTCAACGCGGTGGCGCCCATGTATCCCCCCCTGGACTATAAAGGGGACCCTTGCCACCCGGGTTGAGGCAGGACTCTTAGCATCCCCAAATCCTCACACTCACTCTCCACTCGATATTGGCACTTGCCTCAATCACGAGAGACTTGGGAGCCCGCTCCTCTCTCGCCCTCGCTTGTACTAGCCCCTCGTATGAGCGTTTGAGCTCGGATAGTGATCCCAAGCGGACTAGGGTGGACGATTTGCCCCGAACCAAATACATCCCGTGTCATTGTCTTTAGAGCTAGGCCACCGGAGCACACGCTTCTTGATCGATTACTATGACGGTGGTATTAGACCACGACAATCGACCAAGTCCATAACCACAACGGCGCCTTCAACAAGGTTACGGCGTCCCCGGGCGCCCCCGTCGCTGTCCCAAAAGGGCGGGATTTCACCCATGGAGAGTGCGGGGGACGCGACACCCTCAACAGGGGAGAGCGGCACTGCGGTGTCGGCGTCGCTAGGCTTTTTGCCCAAAGAACCCACCGCCTTGACCTCGGCCTTGATCCCTGTTCCTCACCATACACCCGAAGTCGTCGTTGCGGACTTACGAAGCCTCCACGGGAAGAACGACGCCGCCGGCCACACGATGAGTCGCAAAGTTGTGCCAAAGATCGCTCCAAGCGGCGACAAGCGAAGATCGACCTCCCACCGCCGTGCATCACAATGGCAATGGTATGTACACGATGGATCTTGGTCAACCATACCCGTACCCGCCAAAGGTCAAATCCGTGCCAGTTGGGTTACCCGCAAAAGCACATGGATACCGATTTCATTCCATACCCGTACACGATGGGTAAGTTTTACCCGACGGGTAATCCATCCCCGCTAATACACCCGAGTTCATGGGCTATATTATATACTCATATGCTTATATGGGCCAAATAATGAGCTATATGGGCCAAATTCATGAACAATACACTAGAGTTCGTGAATATATATATATATACTCAAATGCTTATATGGGCTAAATTAATGGGTCATGCTTACTTGGGCTAAAATTGTAGAGATGGGCTATATATTTGTGCGGGTATTTTTTACTACCGTGCGCTGCGTATGGATACTACACTTCCATACCGTGCCCGTCATACCCATTTGGATACAACATTTTAGCCACTAACGTATCCATGGATACCAAATGTGTTCCATACCCGCCATTTTATCGGGTAAAACCCATCGGGTTTTCGAGTACCCGTTGACATCTTGAGCCGTGCATGTCCACCAGCCGCACCTCCCCCACCGCCACGCACGATCACCGAAGCCTGAAGGTCTTGGACACGGAGCCTAGTGCCCCCAAAGACGCCGAAGCCTCCGTCTTCACAACAACCGCCCGGTGATGGCAAATCAAGGCTAGGGGGGCGGCGTAGACGAGGACCCCCACCCCCACACACACACACAATAGCCCCAACCACCGCCATAGAGAGACCACCAAGAAGAAGGAGGGGTAAAACAAAGTGGGGGGAACCCCACCGCTGCCCCAAGCGTCCCGTCGTCGAGCCCGGCGACGACCTCCATCGGGGCCTCCGCTGCGGCGGTGAAAGGTCCTAAATGGCTAGAGGGGGGAATAGCCTAATAAAATTTCTACAAAATCACTAGAGCAACTTGTTAGTAAATAACAAAGCGTAAATACGTTTGCTCTAGCTCTACTTATCGGCAAGCCTCCTATTGACAATTCTAGTTGCTATAGTCTCTAATTCACACACAATGACTATGTCTCTACTTTACCACTAGGTGAACAAGCTAAAATACTCTAGCAACTAAGCAAGTCTACACAAGCTACACAAGCACAATATATATATCAAAGTAAATGCAAGGGAGGAGGTTTTATACCAATGTGTCGAGGTAAGTCAACCAATCACCGTAGGATGAAAATCAATATGAGCAATGAAGCCAGTCACCAATGGATGACAAGAGACACAAAGATTTAACCCCAAGTTCACTTGAGCACCCTCAAGCTAGTCTCCTTGTCTTGACTTTTTCTCACTTGTGGGGCAAGGTGGAGCTCACTCCTAGCCAAGTGCCTTTAGGCTACTTGCACCCAATGCAAATGAGAGGTACCCAAGACACGAGTAATGTATTACTTGCACTTTGTCTTCCCGACGAGGAGTGTGTGATCCTCTCACAAATCACCGGAGGTGGCCAAGAACATTCACCTTCTCTTGCCAACGCCTCCACCAACCACCAAGCCGGCTAGGAGTGGTGCTCTCCAAGAGCAACAAGAAAACCACTGGCTCACAACGATCCCCAAGTGCCACTAGATGCAAAGATCAAAGCAAAGTGCACTTGAATCACCTCAACTCACTAGAATGAAGCTCACAAGCAAGAGTAGTGAGGAGGAGGGAGTGTGCTCAGCTCTAGAGGTGTTAGGAATGATTTCAAATGTCTAAGAGACCTCACATAGCCGGCCAAACGTGTATATATAGCCCCCATCACGAAATGCCAACGTTGGGGGGCAAAACACGCTGAAAACAGCCTGACCGGACGCGCCGACCGGACTCACCAGTGAGTCCGGTCAATGGGTCCGGTCATAACCGAAATTTGTGGCTTACGGGTGCGTCCCCGTCATAGATCCATGCGTCCGGTTGCGCGTCCGATTGGTGCGTCCGATCGCTCCTCGGCCGAAAGCACGAAAACATGCTCTCTACCGGACTCACTCACCGGTGCGTCCGGTCGATTTTTCGTGCTTCCGGTCAGTGAGTCCGGTTGCCATCTGAGCTGCGAAAATCCATCGTTGTGTTGCCGTTCCTTCGCCTTTGCTCCAAACCGACTTCCGTCACTTGATTCTTGTTGCCGACACATCGAAGAACACCTCGACACCATGTGTTAGCATTTTGAAAACATTTTCCATCAAGTACGGAGTTAGTTCTCTAGGTTAGAATGCATGCAAATGATTTTGAACCTAGAGGCACATGAGGACCGATATATGCGATAGTTTCCCCTTTATAGTACAGCTTATCGATCCTATAATCACTCCACACCCTCTATGGTGTCTTGAGTGTAAAAATCAAAAAATGGCCCTATGAAATACCTTTGCCTTGAGCCCATTTTGATCCTCGATACACTCCAAGTCGTGCACTTGATCATCAATTGGATCACCTCGACCCATCCACCATGACCACCATGCACCAACCTTGTCTTGACCAATCTCCAACTAAAACAAACACTTAGCATAGAGATTTAGTCCAAAGATGTCACTAATTAGCCAAAACCAATCTAGAGATCTTCAAGCGGCACCACCATGGCACCAAGACACAAGCCCGAGGCATGGCCGGCCATGCCACCGCGGCATCACCGATGAAGCCCCACCATTGTCGCCACGGGGAAGACGGCTAGAGCAACCAAAGACCAGCGCTAGGCCTAGGCGGCAACTGCATCCAACACAAAACTACGGCAGAAGACGACGTCGTGAAGCCACCAACGCCAAGCACCACCACCATACCTTAGTGCACCTCCACCACCACCAACCCAACACCGCCGCACCGCGTAGAACCGCGCCGTCGTAGAACCACCTTGCCGTTGCGGCACCACCACACCACTACGCCGTCATCCAGCCGACGACGCCGCGCCACTTCACTGGCGGCGCCAAATCTCTCCTCCCGGAGCGAAGAGGAGATGCGAGCGAAGCGCCCCCATTGTAGGCCGCCGCCGTTCTTGCGCCGCCGGCCGTCTCATTGCACCCATGACACCGTTGACATTTGCTAAGTTCTATAAGAATAAAAAGATTACGCAAAGCGCCGCGTAACATCATTGTAGCTCTTTCCTAGGAGAGTATTCTAGGGTATCGTATCCACGGGAAAGCTTTGGTTAAATATTCTAATAACTCACAATCATGTATCTACTAACTTAATAAACCAACTAGACTAAAGAGGGTGAGTGATAAATAATGAATAAAGTAATACTATGAATACTAAAGCATAAAAGTAATCTACTAATAATGACTAAAACAATACTATGATAAATAAATAGCTTAGCTAGTCAAGAGAGGACAACGGAAGAGACAAAGGTTCCTAAATACTTCTTTACTACTTTGGTTCTAAGGTAACTTAAGCATGGATAAATATAGCAATCACACAACAACACTTCGGGACATCGTAACATTAGCCACGAGAAAGAGGTGAGAAGGGGACACCAACTCGAACGTGATGGAATACGTCGGCCATTAGGGCTGTCACCACACAGGGCTACCACAAACTATCTCGTGGGATTGGGTGCAATCTCAAAACCTCTAGTCTAGACACCTTGTCTACACTATAAATTACTACTCTAATTATGTCTATAACTAGAGCACTTTCGATGCGAAGGAGATCCTATGCTAAAGCATAAATACTACACTAACCATATATATATATATATATATATATATATATATATATATATATATATATATATATATATATATATATATATATATATATATATATATAGGATAAGGAGGGTATGTCTGTGGAGGTGGTGTTTTTGGGCTTTTATGGTGTAGATGCAATGCGAGAAAAAGTAAATGCTTATGCAAGAAAAGAACATGACTACGGATGCGATGCGGAAGATATAAAGTAAACAAACATAAATATAGAATAGTAAACTTAAAACAACAAAACTTAATGAAGACGAAGTAGTAAATGTAAAGAATCTTAAAGAACAACACACAAAAGATAAACAATCTAGATAAAATGTAAATGAAGAACAACAAACAACATATATATAATATTTTTGGATTTTCTATTTATGATAGACAAACATAACAAGCATACATAGTCCTGGATAGGGTAAGTACCTTAGAAGGTGAATCCTTCCGAGTAGTACTCGAGGTTTCTTACACACGCATTACAAACACACGAACACACGGACTAAGCGAGGCTGGCTATGCCCCAAATTTTGCCTCTTTTTGAAAATAGAGCTAAATGATTTAATTTTGAAATTTTTGTGCTCATAAAACATAGGAAAATAATATTTTTCATCAAATTAAAATTTATCATAAGGTTTAGCAACATTGTTCTTGCATTCATGCTGCTGCATATATTTTTGTAATGGGTGCTTGTTTCAAAAGTTCAGAAAAGATTTCAAATTTGTTTGAAAAGGGAGTTCAAATGCTTAAATAGAAATTAGAAATAGCTTTCCTTTTTGCTTGGGCTGTTAGCGTTGCTTTTGGCCCACTCCAACAAGCTTGCGCCAGCCTCAACCTATCGGGCCCGAGGCCCGGGCTACCGCAACCGCCCGCTGGCCCTCCTCACGCCGCCCCGCTTGGGCCTTAGCCCAGTTGCCGAGCCCAAAGAACAAGAAGAACAAGAGGCCCAGCCCACCCGGCCCCGAGCCGGGCCGCCATGTGGGTCCCGGGCCGTGAACGGGTCATCCCCTTCCTTCCGCGATCGCGGAGGCCCACCGTCGCCGCTTCGATCCGCCTCGCGCACCAGGATCCCCGCTCCCGTGCCTATAAAGGGGCGACCGAGCACCAAGCCACGCCCTTGGAACCCTAAGCCGAGAGCCCTTTGCCCGCCACCCGGTGTCGAAACCTAACCCTAGGCTGCGCCGCCGCCATGGCCGCGCCGCCCCGATCTCCGCTGGCCGTGGCCTTTCCGCCGACGAGAACGACGTCACGAGATTCGCAACAAGGTGAGAAAGCCTCCGGTGCTCTTATCATCCCCGATCTCCTCGTCGTTGCTCGGTTCGCGCTCGCCGTCGCCCGCCGCCGCGACTCAATCCGCCTCGCCCAGGCGTCGCGCTGCCTCCGGCCACCTTCCGCGGTCGAGAAACCCACTGATGAGTCCGCGAGCCCGCGCTACGTCCCCGTGCCTTCCACGCGATGCAGTCGACCACCGGAGCGCCGTTCCGCCAACTCCGGCGAACCTCCGCCGTCGGCAACGCCGAGCCGCCGCTTCGGCGCCCGCTCCGGCGACCAACCCCAGCCGCCAAACCGTAGCCGTCCGATCGGGATCCGATGGCCCGGATAAGATCAGTACCGGTCAACTCCCGGTCAGCCCGCCCCGCCTTTTATCCTACGTGGCGACCACGTCGGCGCCACGTGTGCGCCACAATCGCTGCCGTCGGCGATGACCCGATCCAACGCGATCCAACGGAAGCGATCGGCCACGCCTTTTTTTGCGAGAAAAGCCCCGTGAGTTTCCCTAATTCACGAGAAGGTCCACTGCAGTGCAAAAGTAATTAGATAAAAGTCCCTGCCTTGGCTGTTTCATGAGTTAGACCTCGACGACTATGGTTAATCACAGTCTAGCCCCCGTTTTCGTAGATGTGCCCCCTCAACCTTGTTTTTTGGCCATAACTTGCTCATTTTAAATCTGTTTTGACCCGTTCAAGTTGCGTTAGGTTCGTGAATCGATGTAAACTTCGCGTTAGCGTATGCTGTTAACCATGTTTTGAACTTTTCAAATTCAAAGTTTGATTTAAATTGTTTTACTAAAGGAAATCTTGTTTAATTCGTATCTTTCACGTTCTAGCTCCGATTTTCGTGATCTTCGCGTCTGCGTGATCGTAGTGAGACGTAGATTTGTTTTATAATCCTTTTATCTTGTTTTCATACTGTTGGTGTACTGTTCTAATATAGTTCTATTGTTTTCTTCGTGTATGATTGCTCGGATGGTTGTGTGGTGCTTTGTGACGATGTCCAGTCGGTGAGTTTTACGTTGGTGGTCTAGAAGAAGAAGTTGGTGATCAAGTGGATAGTGAGCAGTTCGTGGAAGATCAGGAATTCTTTGAAGCTTAGGATCCTCGGGGAGTTCTTTGAATAATTGAATAAGAAGGAATCTCAGTTTAAGGCAAGTATAGCATGGGACTATCCTTGTTACCTATACACTTTATAATCATGATTCATATGCATGTGTCTACCTTGACAAACTTAGAGATCATAACATAGTTATTGTTATCTTGTACCTTGTTGCCTATTGGGATGCTTGCATATGGGTAGTATATTGCTAGTGCTCAACTTGTAATAAGCATGATCTGAAGATGACTATGATATAAACAATGAATTGTATGAGATGATATTCACCAACCTGGACCTTAGGGCAAGAGCTCATGCTTTTACATGATGCACTTGGCTCTCCATAAGGACTTATCCTTTGGCAAAAGCCGGGACTTACAAGATGCGGTGGGGCTATATGGCTCGGCTTTAGTCGGTCAAAGGACCTTCTCTATCTTGTTGAGGTTCCAAAAGGCGCAAGAGGGCTACAATTGGTTTGATCCTGGCCTACCAAGGGGGTGCACCTTGGTTTATTGGTAGTTTGTTAGTCACACCTTGGAGGGAGGATCCTACCAGTCCACCAAGGGAATCCTTAGCGGCCTTAACGGTTTAGAAAAACCTTTGAAAGGCTTCATAGTGGTTTCTTGTGTTTGGGCCTAATTAACCCATGCATTTAGAAAGCACGACTCACGGTGAAAGTGTACACCTCTGCCTCTCGCAAAGTATAAACCGTTATAACAGCGCGTGCTCCGCGGTCCACGAGCGGCCCGGAAAACTCAAGGAATAGTGGTTCACTGGATGATGTTGACACATGGATTTAAGATGATGATGGATCTGGACCTGGAGGATGATGTTGAAGATGATGATGGAGACTTATGGCTTGTTCTTAATTATGATGTGGGAATATTTGGGGCTTAAGCACAACTTCTTGCTTAATTAATGCTAAAATTTGACTTATTAAAATGCTTACCGCGGTTAAACCAAAGGTCGGCCTTTTGAGCCTCATGACCCCATGTTATATTTGTTGAGTTCGACATGGACTCACCCTTGCAATTTCCCACTCAAACCAGGATGTTGCAAGATTGCTAGAGTTTTGAAGGAGTCGGGGCTTGTGATCAACCGGTCGGTTTGTCCCTCGTGGAGTGGTGGCTTCATCCCAAGATCGGAGAGTCTTTCCGTTGTTCGCGCTTTGAGGTTATCTTATTGTTTTAAGTTTGTAATATATTAAGCATTATGTTTTGATATTTCCTTTAATTGTAACTATATGTGAGATTTGACTTCCTGGGCTCACATATGGTGTGTAT
>JADLZK010009208.1:0-51289 GCA_015847255.1 Hyparrhenia diplandra | reverse complement strand
GTTTGCTTGATCATCTTTTGGATCACCTCGATCCATCCTCCATGATCACCATGCACCAACTCCGACACGACCAATCTCGAATCTAATCAAACACTTAGCATCGAGATTAGTCCTTAGGTGTCACTAATTAGCCAAAACCAAACTAGAGATGTTCACTCGTCGTCGCGCACCCATGGGATAGTGATAGGCGAGTACAGGTGATAGTACTCCTCTCGCACGTTGGTGTACTCACACTCCAGGTTCTCAAGCTTCTCCTTGATCTCCTTGTAGGCGACCTCAGCCCTCTCTCTTGCCAACTGAGTAGTCTGAAGATGCATGCTTAAAGATCCATTCGCCTTCCTGCTAAGCGCCAACTGCGTGCGGACTCGACACACGCTTCTTCATCTTTGCTAACTCACCTTTCTGCTTGGCTTTCTTCCTTGCTCTTGACCGACCGACAGCATCCTTCTCCCTGCCTTGCGCCTCAGCATGCCACGCAGCCTCCTGCGATCTCGGATCAACTGATCTATCTCACCCCTCTGACGAACCACGACTGCCATGGCCCCTTGTGCCTTGTCCTCAGAACCAACTGCCATCTGCATCATAGCGAACATAGCACTCATGGCGTCACAAGTGCTATCCCGCTCCTCGTCTCGTCCCCTCCGTAAAGGGTCCACGCCACCCTCCCCAGCGGTGAAAAGGGCGGGGAAAGGCGGAAAGCGGCCGTCCCAACCAACACCTCAGGTGGTCCACCATCAAACTCCTCGGTACCGAACACGGCATTGTTGGCTGCAGCCTCAGGTGATAGCCCATACTCAATAATGTCCCATCCTACCCACGGGCATTGTGCGCAAGGCCGGGGATCACAAAGGCGCACTCTAGTAACAATCTGCTCCGCCTGCGGGGCTGTCTCCCAAGTGTACATAGGTGCCTCTGTATACCCAATCTCTTTGGAGTACACGCCACAAAGACGTGGGCATGCCAAACTTCTTGTCCGCGATAGTGCCACTCTGCGGAAGCCGGGGTTGGAGCCATCTCAGCAAAGATTTAGGAGATGAAGTCGATTGAGAAACAATAGTCAGTTTTAATCAAATTAGGGGTAAGTACTAATTAGGGGAAAAGATGGAAAATGCATGAATGACATGATGTAAAATTTTAACATGATGCATGAACGTTTCCTACGTATCTCACGGAATAGGGAAGAGATTTCTCTATTCGTATTAATGGTGGCATCCTACGATCTCTCAAAAAGAAAATAAGACGGTTCTAGTCGATCTATACGCATTGCGCTGTTAGTGTACCTGCAAATCGTTTCAGCCCACAATATATTTATGCAATGCAAGAAATTAAATTGCATATACCTGCTTCGTCAGGTCCACCCGACGGCATCGCATACCATGCGGAAAAACACATTTTACACCCAGCACACCTGTGTACCCATACACAAGTCTATGGGGGCACTACCCGACCAAGGAGCTCTCAAAACATTTTATTTCCCCCCTAGACCGGCGTTTATCCGATCATGCTCTCACAGCTCACACCATTACCTTGGGCGTAGAGGCATTGAACAACCCTTATCTGGGGCGTAGAGGTATTTCGATCCATTCATAACCACTCAAGTGAGTAGCCCCATACTACTGGCCGCACGGCAACCAATCACAAACAACAAAATATGATGCAATTCCCCTTCCCAGTTAGCCAAGCCACCTGACTGTCCTTAATTGGGCATAGAGGGTATGACCAAGGCACTATTAATTTTGCAAACCTTTTACTCACACCATTTTAAAGATTTTATTTCGCAAACTTTTCGCAAAAGATTAGTGGTTCATTTTAATTTAAATACCAGATCAGACTTGTAATTACCGAACTAAGCTCTGATGCCAGCTGTGACAGAGCCGACCAATTTATAAGAAATCAAGTATAAATCGCAATCACCAAAGCAATCGCAGTCTACACTTGAGTCCATATAAACCCGGTATTCCGGAAATCTCAGAGTGATTTCAAACTCATCAACAACACAA
The DNA here is from genome assembly GCA_015847255.1 of Hyparrhenia diplandra. Taxonomy (NCBI): domain Eukaryota; kingdom Viridiplantae; phylum Streptophyta; class Magnoliopsida; order Poales; family Poaceae; genus Hyparrhenia; species Hyparrhenia diplandra. The sequence continues at coordinate 49,289 of JADLZK010009208.1, read as the reverse complement.
CAGGATCGTTGAGCTCGGTAGTAAAATCCGCAGGTATTTCAAACCAAATTCGATATATTAAACATCAGAGTGCGAGGTATAATTTATTACAAACTCAAGTTCAAGTACGGAAGCAAAGAGTTTCAAAAACCAAATAGTCTTTTAGCGAAAACAAATATAAGATAGTGCCAAGAGATAGTCATCCCCTCGCAACAAAGATGAGACAAGGATATAGAATTGCCTTGCCCTGGCCTTACTCTTCATCAATAGGGAACAGACAAGTCTTACAGTAACCATGGTACACATGCTCACCTGCAACAACGGGAATAAAACCCTGAGTACAAAATACTCAGCTAGACTTACCCGTCCAAAATAAAATAAAAGACTCCAAGGATTATGCTAGGCTTTATCTGGGGTTTAGCTGACTCACATTAATTTCACAAATAAAGTCGTTTAGTGCATCTATGCATACTACTTGTATATTTTCCAAGTTAAAAGGGTTACTTATTTAAATACATAACCATAGATCATGTATAGTCAAGATTAATCATTGCTCAGTAGAATAAATAACAACAAAAGTAACTTGATCAGAATTATATCAGCTGCAACATGATAAATAACATATATTGTAATAGTTAGACTACGATATCATGGACGCAACCCGGGTTCTCACTTCCGGAGAGATGGCGATTCGAATCGATTTGCAAACCAAATTTGCGAATACCCCGACATAAACCAAGTCTACTTTGCAAAGGCGGACCCGATCACTCCCAAGACGTTAGGGGGACGTAAAGTCTCGGTCCTGCCGGCTACCCCCTCCTTCTTGGGCCGCCAAGTGAGCGAACAACGAAGACGACGCTTCGTGCGCATCTTCTTGCGCCCAATTAATCCCCCATCTACCACACCAAAGGAGGAGCGATACAGCGTGCAAAGCCGGCCCCTAACATTCTCACGAGCTTCGTGGCTCACGACCCGGCGGAGCCTACTATATGACAGGTACATTCAACTTCCGACCACATTCCGACAAAGAGTAAGTCCTTAATTGATCAGGTGAAAAGACCACAATATCCACCCAATCTTACATGTTTTACTTAGACGGGTTCTCGGAAGGCCGGCCTTGACAATCACCCATGTGATTGTTCACAACATTTCCTCAAGTGACCGAAATCACTGTCTACTGCAAACACGATACTGAGCATTAACCTAGACCTCTACTAGGGATAGGGCAACTTTCAGCAAGGAACTCAATGCATCAACGGCTTCAACCATAATTTCCTAAACTTAATGCAGGAAACATATAAAGGACGCAAATCAAATTAATTTGGAAGAATTTAGGAAAGGCAGAATGCTCCGGGGCTTGCCTCGCAGGAACGTCGCTGGAACGTGCTCTGGACACTCAATCAGCTCGTCTGTCGACTCTTCTCCTCCGGTGACTCCTCCGGACTGCACTCCTAGATGGTGAAGCTCCCCCGTCTGCTCCTCGATCAGCTCCTCTAACACTTCCCCCGATCCTGAGATGATGCATATGATGGAGAAAAGATATGATTACGATTACATGAATATCAACTTGCATAAAGTAATATGTATATGATGGATGGATGCTTCATGATGCACGCTATTAATAAGTGCATATCTCTTCTGTAGAAACACAATTAATTCTACACAAGAAACCCTAAACAACCTTCATCAAGCAAACACTTAACTTACTAATCAACAGAAAATGACAGCTCGACATGCTGTCACTAAAACAGTCACCCAAGGAGTTCTACAACTCCAAACTCAGTGAACAAATACTCTATGGAAAGCTAATAAAATTTCCTACAAAACATTCCATATCACCCAGACCTGAATCTGACATTATCAGCCTCGAAATTAAGAAAAACAGAGACTCTGTTTTATACTCAGACATCACATGCATCTACCATAACTCACAAACTACTCATGCAAACCTTATCAAACTTGACCAGCAGGTAAACCAAGTAATTATCTACCAAATAAATCTACTGGAGAAGCCAAAAGATTAAATAAAGCCCATAAAATGATATGCCCTATTAAACACTACACATGCACACTATAAATATATAAATGCTAGGAATAATAAATTGACAAAACTGTCAAGCTAACCAAACTAAGCATACTAACAGATCCTATTCATGCTAGGAACACACAATAAAAATACAAATACCCATTACCTCCATATAACATGTATTTCTAAGCCATTTCCCATGCAACATAATTATGGTAAATACATAGCTACTTTAGAAAATTCTACAAAAATTACCAAGAGCATCATACTGACATATAACAGCTACCATAAAAATTTCATGGCAAGATCATGTATATACAGCCCTACACAAAAATGACAAGCTAGTGATAAAACTAGGCATGAAAATACTTTGTACTACGAAAAGTGTCAGACAACAGATTTCTGAGTATGATAAGCTTCTAAAACCTATCAAAAGCAAACATGCCAAGTCTCACATCCAAAACCTTCATATTTATTTTTCTATGAATTTCTAAAGATCACATTGTAAATAGCACATAAATAGAAAATCACATTTCTTCTACAAAACACACCATGTATGATATTTTTCCTGGATTCTACTCACAAAACCAAGAACATTTTGTACAGTGAGCATATTTTTATCTTGCACCAATTAAAAGATATGATTTTCCTCAATTTCCATGCATTTCTGACCCTAAATAAAACTCTATCTAAAAGTTCTCAGAAAATAAGGTTTCATAATTTTATACTGTAGCCTATTACCTAACAAGCATGGCAAAAGTTGTTTCACTCAAAAGACCTCAAGATGACCAAGTTATGATTTTCTAAAGCTTTTCATTCAAATGAAAAGCAGAAAAAGATAAAAGAAAAGAAAAGGACGGGTCCCACACGACACAGGCAGAGCGCGGGCGGCGGTGCGGGGATCTTCGTTTGGGATGGATTGGCGTCAAAGACGGACTCATAGGTGCCCATGGTTCGACCTAAAATGAACGGAACGGCGAGCGGCGGCGGGGCGGCGCGGGCGGCGGCGGACGGCGGCGAACCGCTTCCTCGGCGCTCGGCGGGACGAACCAAACCCCGTTCTCGACTCTCCTAGACTCGAAAGTGACATGCGAGCAAACTAGAACCTCAACGGAGCGTTAGAAACGGACACGGCGCGGCGGCGCTCACGGGCGGCGCTAGGGATTCAGTTTGGGGTGGATTGGCGCGGTGACGAGCCGGAGCGCGGCGTTTCGGCGAAATGTGGGTGGAGTGGCGGCGGCTGAGTGAGGCTAGGGTTAGGGGCAGGGCGTTGGGCACGGTTTTAAGGCGTGTGTGGGTGAGCGGACGCGGCTGTCCGAGCCGCACATCGGGCGGCGCCACTGTGGCCACGCCGCGTCGCCGCCGGGTCGGGCCGACGAGCCGATAGGTCCCCTCCCCTCTTTTTTCTGAGTCAGCCCTGGTTTTTGGCCTGCGCATCGAGATTCGTGCGGAATTTGGAAAAAGTCAAAACATCAACTTTGTAGAGAATTTCATAAGCTACAAAACACTCAATATGAACTTTTTCTAATTCGGCCTAGATTTGGAAAATAAAAATTAAAAACAGCAAGGTCAACTCAAACCATTCAAAACAGAGTTTGAATTCAACTCAAATTTGACCCAAACTGTTGGGCACTATTTGAATCATTTCCAAACCTTTTCACAAGAAACTCATAAAAGAGCATTTGATCTACATAAAAAGTACTACATTTCATCTATAGAAACTTTTTGCTAGAAACCACTCTATCATGCACTTTTGAAATGAGTTTCAAAATGGGTCAAAGAGGTTTGACACTCTAGGGCTAATTTATAAAAAATTTCTAAATTGAAACTCAAGCTCAAACATGGTCCTAAATTATGTCAATAATATATCTAGGCACAATCTAGGTCCAAATCATCATTATAGCAAAGATCCTATAGTAGCTAGATCAAACAAGCATGAAATGAGAGCAATTCAAAGTAAATGCTACTAACACATGATTATGCATGAAATGATGATCATGATATGCAAATGCTCATGCTTTCAAGATGCTTAACACCTAGGGTGTTACAAATCTTTCCCCCTAAAAAGAATCTCATCCCGAGATTCGGCGAAACTAACCATTCTTTATAAAACTGTGGATAATTCCTCAGAAGATATTCATCCGTCTCCCATGTTGCATCGTTCTCCCCATGATTTCCCCAAAGGATCTTGTACTGCTTTACTACCTTGCCTCTAGTGGCTCTCTCCTTGGTGTCTAGCACTTTTACTGGACTCTCATAATAGGTCAAATCTTGATCAATTTCAACATTTCGGATTGGCACTCGTTCCTCAAGAACTCTCAGACATTTCTTTAATTGCGACACGTGAAAGACATCGAACACCTTTCTCATCTCCTGTGGCAACTGCAACTGATATGCTACTTCTCCTTTAGTGGCAATAATTTTATAAGGGCCTACGAACCTAGGCGCTAACTTTCTCTTTGCTCCAAAACGCTGTACTCGTTTCATTGGTGACACTTTTAAATAGACAAAGTCACCAACACTGAACCTAATGGGTTTCCTACGCTGGTCTGCATAACTCTTTTGGCGATCTTGGGCTGCCTTCATGTTTTGCTTTATAACTCTCACCTTCTGCTCAGCTTCATCTATCAAATCAATTCCATAGTAGGGTCGTTCTCCTGTTTCTATCCAGTTCAGAGGTGTTCTACATTTCCTCCCATACAATGCTTCAAAAGGCGCCATTTTAATACTAGCCTGATAACTATTATTGTACGAAAACTCTGCATATGGCAACCACTTGTCCCAAGAACCTTTTGCTGACAACACACATGCCCTCAACATATCTTCTAGTATCTGGTTCACTCGTTCTGTTTGGCCTGTGGTTTGTGGGTGATAAGCAGAACTACGAAGTAATTTGGTACCTAAGGCGTCTTGCAAACTCTCCCAAAACCGATTGGTCCAACTGGATCCACGATCCGACACTATTGATTTAGGTACTCCGTGCAAACGAAGTACATGGGCAATGTATAGCTCTGCGTACTGGTGGGGTTCGTAGCTTATGTTAATCGGAATGAAATGAGCAACTTTGGTTAAGCGATCCACAATCACCCAAATCGAATCAAATCCTTTTTGAGTATGTGGCAAACCAACAATTAGATCCATGGTAATCTCATCCCATTTCCAATCGAGAATTGGCAATGGTTGCAACAATCCTGCAGTCTTCATATGAATAGCTTTAACTCTGCAGCAATTGTCACATCGAGCCACGTGTGCAGCAATCTCCTTTCTCATCTTTGTCCACCAAAATCTGGTTCTCAAATCCCGATACATCTTGTTACTACCGGGGTGAATTGTTATCTTTGATGAGTGAGCCTCTGCTAGAATCTGTTCCCTTAACTCTCGATCCTTTGGCACGACGAGATGATCATCATACCAAAGAATTCCACTCTCATCAACTCTGAAATGGTCACTAGGCTCCTTCTCTAACTTCTTTTTGATATGTGAGATCCCTCTATCCACTTTCTGGCCCTCAATAATTCGACTTTCAAGCTCATTCTATACTTGAATGTTGCATAAGATAGCCGGATGCATAGGAGGAAAAACCTCCATAGATTCGACTTGTCCCAGCAAACAATGTGATTTCCTGCTCAAAGCATCCGCGACAACATTGGCTTTGCCCGGATGATAGTGCAACTCAATATTATAATCCTTTATCAGCTCTAACCATCTTCTCTGCCTCATATTCAACTCCTCCTGAGTGAAAATGTACTTTAAACTCTTGTGATCAGTATAGACATGACATACATTACCGAGTAAGTAATGTCGCCAAATCTTCAATGCATGTACCATGGTAGCAAGTTCTAAGTCATGGGTTGGATAATTAACCTCATGCTTCCTCAGCTGTCGAGATGCATACGCAATGACTCTGCCCTCCTGTATGAGTACGCGTCCCAATCCAGTACCACAGGCGTCACAATACACATCAAAGGGATTCTGAATGTCAGGTTGTGCAAGCACGGGAGCCGTAGTCAACAACGTTCGTAGTGTACGAAACGCTGCCTCGCACTCCGGTGTCCACACAAATTTTTCTTCCTTCTGTAACAATCGGGTCATAGGTTTAGCTATCTTGGAGAAATCAGGTATGAACCTACGATAGTATCCAGCTAACCCTAGAAAACTTCGTATCTCAAAAACTGGCCGGCGCTTTCCAATCCAAAGACCTCTTGCACCTTACTAGAATCTCTTCAAATTCCATTCTCGGATAACACATGTCCCGAGAAAATGCACTTCCTTCAAAGAACTCACACTTACTGAACTTAGCATACAACTTATGTTCTCGGAGCCTCTCCAATACTATCCTCAAATGCTCAGCATGTTCTTCCTCATTCTCAGAATACACCAAAATGTCATCGATGAATACGACCACAAACTTGTCAAGTTCAGGCATAAACACCGAATTCATTAAACACATGAAGTGTGCTGGAGCATTCGTTAAGCCGAAGGACATGACGAGATACTCGTACAAACCATACCGCGTAGAAAATGCGGTCTTGGGTATATCCTGGGGTCTGATTTTAATCTGGTGGTACCCAGATCGAAGGTCTATCTTCGAAAAGACTTTGGCTCGAGACAACTGGTCAAAAAGTATGTCAATGCGGGGTAATGGGTATTTATTCTTCACAGTTACCGCATTGAGTGGCCTATAGTCCACACACATCCTCAGCGTCTGATCCTTCTTTTTCACAAACAAAGCTGGACAACCCCAAGGTGACGAACTAGGTCTAATGAAACCCTTCTCAAGCAACTCCCCGGCCGTACTTTCGCCTACGCTAACTCATTGGGCGGCATTCGGTAAGGTCGTCGGGATATAGGGGCAGTTCCGGGAATTAGCTCTATTGCAAACTCAACATCCCTATCTAGCGGCAATCCAGGTAGGTCTTCCGGGAACACATCCGGAAACTCACAAACTACCGGTATGTTAGAGATACCAGTTACTTGCAAAGCGGCTAAAACATGGTTAAGGTCAATGGCTTTGGGTAGTAGAATCTGGTGTTCGGACATATCACGAGGGTTCTTCAAGTGTACTACTCTATTCATGGTATCTATAACCGCTCCCCAACTCTTCATCCAATTCATCCCGAGGATGACATCCAAACATAAACCAGGTAAAACTATCAAAGAAGTGATTATTTCTAGTTCCCCCATCTTAATCTTCACATTATTGACCTGCTGCCTAGTCAACTGATCAGCCCCTGCTGAACTAATCCGATAACCAAACCCTAGATCAGATATCTGTTCACTATTCCTTAGTGCAAACTCTTGACTCATGAATGAATGTGATGATCCAGAATCGAACAAAACAACAGCACTACGATTGTTAACTAAGCACGTACCGGCTGTCACGGTCTCTCCCTCAGGAACTTCCTCCACACTGGCAAAGTGTGCCTGCCCCACATGCTGCTTGTAGTTCTTCCTGGGCTGCGGGCAAGACCTGGAGAAATGCCCGGGCTTACCACAATTGAAGCAGTTGTTGTGGTTGAAGGGCACGGGACGTGTAACATTTCCCTGTACTGGCTTCCCTTTCTGTGCAGGGGTCATCATCACCTTTCTGAAGCGGAAATTCCCAGCTTGGTTCTTCTTCTGTGGTGGGACATAACGCGAAGGTGCGGCAGGTGGACGATAGTTCTGACGGCGTCCAAAGGAACCACTGCCCTGTCCTGGATTTCCTTCAAACACTCTCTTCTTGCCTTTGGATGCAGCGTACAAAGCATTACTGGCCTCCTGATGAATGCAATCAGTCACAAAGGCCTGGAAGGTCTCTCTGGTGGAATTACCCATGGTCTTCTGCATTTTTGGGTTCAACCCTCTCTTGAAGCTAGCCAACTTCTTGGCCTCAGTGTCAACCATGTCAGGAGCATACCTAGACAAACTGTTAAAAGCCTGTAGGTACTCGTTCATGGTCTTGTTGTCCTGACTGAGCTTAATGAACTCTCCCAACTTCTTTGCCATAGCACCAAAGTATATGTAGGTGTCACGAAAAGTCTGCCAGAACCGAAACCAAGTGATAGGAACATTGGTAGGAAAAGTAGCACGGTGGTTCTTCCACCATATCCCCGCAGGTCCCTCCAACAATTGCGCTGCATAGTCTGCCTTCTGGGTCTCAGATAGATTCACCAACCGGAATTTCTCCTCCACTGAGGTAAGCCATTCTTCAGCCTCCATGGGTTCGTTTGCCACAGTGAACTTTGGTGGTTCCGTGGCCTTAAAGTCCTTGTACGACTGGAATCCATCCCTATCAGCACCACCACGGCCTCCTCCCTGCTCAGTGTTGCGTGAGATGTTACGCAACTCTCCCAGGAACTGATCAAAGAACTGCTCCTGGTTCACTGGAGGTGGCTGCTGTCGATCTCCCCCAGCACCTGATCGAGTTTGCAGTATCTGCACATTTGAATCAACAATAACCATCAGATGATGTTGTCCAAAGTATAGATATTGAATTTAAGTTACGCAGAATTTATTGAGAGAATAAATTCATCCACAATAACAGGTAACAATAAACTCAATACGGTCTTTCATCAACATCACGGTTATGTCAACGCAATATGTGTACCAAGATTTCGCAACAACGGCAACAACATGTTGCACAACCGGCATGATTTTGCAATTGACAAATATGCCGCAATTACCATAAAACCGATCACAATTATAGGCCACGAACTAAATTAAGGTCTCGAAATATTACGGATCCAAGTCTTACATGTTGATAGTCTCACGAATTAAAAAGGAAATTACATGACATTAGTGGCACTACACCGCTCGACTACAAGGGTGTCTCATCTAAATCAAGGTCTACGTTCTAGCATCTAGCTGGAATCTAAACGTGGCATCACGGTCATCTACTCCTGTGAAGTACGAGAAGTGGGGTCTCCATCCTGGTCGTCCTGACGGTCCTCTCCAGCTGGCGCTGCTGCTGCACCCTCTATCTGAAGGTCCTCGTTGTAAGGTCCTAGATGGCTAGAGGGGGGGTGAATAGCCTATAAAAATTTTCTACAAGCTCAACTAAACAAACCGATTAGTATAAAACACGGCGTAAATGCGGTTTGCACTAGCTCTAATGTCTTGCAAGCCTCTAGTGACAATTCTAAATATAATCTATGATCTCTATGTCACACAAGAGCTATGTCACTACTCTAACTAGTGAACAAACCTAATATGATCCTTGGGCTAGCAAGAACAACTACACAAAGCAAAGCTAGCTCTCTACACAATATAAACTAGAAATGTAAATCTAGCTCGATTCTATATCCGGATTGGAAACTTCTCTTTGTTTTGAGTTCGCGATGAAATCTGCGCCAATTCCCTAATGTCACATCCGAAACATATTAACGGTTGGGGAACACAATGTAATTGATCCTACCATCATCTAACCCATCCACCCTAACTTCCTATATACCTTTCATGTGGTTCCCCTGCTTGTTTCGGAACGTAGGTCGACATAGAGATTTTCGATGGAATTCCAAGATTTCACTCTAAACAAGTGCAACTTTGATGCCTATGACAAGTGATACTTAGAAAAACTCTCTAATGGTCCACTTGTTTAAATTTAGGTTCTCTAGGGTGAGGCATTTGATTCCACAACCGCGAAGAAGTCTAGCTCGCTTCTATAGCTGGATTGGAAACTTCTCTTTGTTTTGAGTTCACTATGAAATCAACGCCAGCAGTCGCTAATGTCACATCCAGAAACATATATTAACTGTTGGGGAACGCAATGTAATTGATCCTACCGTCATCTAACCAATCCACCCTAACATCCTATGTACCTTTCGTGTCGTTCCCCTTCTTTTTTCGGTACGTAGGTCGACATAGAGATTTTCGATGGAATTCCATGATTTCACTCTAAACAAGTGCTACTTTGAGGCCTATGACAAGTGATTCTTAGAAAAACTCTCTAATGGTCCACTTGTTTAAATTTAGGTTCTCTAGGGTGAGGCATTTGATTCCACAACCGCGAAAAAGTCTAGCTCGATTCTATAGCCGGATTGGAAACTTCTTTTTGTTTTGAGTTCGCGCAGAAATCAACGCCAGCAGTCGCTAATGTCACATCCAGAAACATATATTAACTGTTGGGGAATGCAATGTAATTGATCCTACCATCATCTAACCAATCCACCCTAAATTCCTATGTACCTTTCGTGTCGTTCCCCTTCTTTTTCAGTACGTAGGTCGACACAGCGATTTTCGATGGAATTCCATGATTTCATTCTAAACAAGTGCTACTTTGAGGCCTATGACAAGTGATTTTTAGAAAAACTCTCTAATGGTCCACTTGTTCAAATTTAGGTTTTCTAGGGTGAGGCATTTGATTCCACAACCGCGAAAAAGTCTAGCTCGATTCTATATCTGGGTTGGAAAGTTCTCTTTGTTTTGAGTTCGTGATGAAATCAGCGCCCGCAGTCCCTAATGTCCCATCCAGAAACATATATTAACGGTTGGGGAACGCAATGTAATTTTTCCTACCATAATCTAACCAATCCACCCTAACTTCCTTTCATGTCATTCCCCTTCTTGTTTCGATACGTAGGTCGACGTAGGGATTTTCGATGGAATTCCAAGATTTCACTCTAAACAAGTGCTACTTTGAGGCCTATGACATGTGATTCTTAGAAAAACTCTCCAATGCTCCATTTGTTCAAATTTAGGTTCTCTAGGGTGAGGCATTTCATTCCACAACCGCAAAAAAGTCTAACTCGATTCTATATCCGGTTTGGAAACTTCTCTTTGTTTTGAGTTCGCGATGGAATCAGCGCCAGCAGTCCCTAATGTCACATCCAGAAACATATATTAACGGTTGGGGAACGCAATGTAATTGATCCTACCATCAACTAACCAATCCACCCTAACTTCCTATGTACCTTTCGTGTCGTTCCCCTTCTTGTTTCGGTACGTAGGTTGACACAGAGATTATCGATGGAATTCCATGATTTCACTCTAAACAAGTGCTACTTTGAGGCCTATGACAAGTGATTCTTAGAAAAACTCTCTAATGGTCCACTTGTTCAAATTTAGGATCTCTAGTGTGAGGCATTTGATTCCACAACCGCCAAAAAGTCTAGCTCGATTCTACATCCGGATTGGAAACTTCTCTTTATTTTGAGTTTGCGATGAAATCAGCGCCAGCAGTCCCTAATGTCACATCCAGAAACATATTAACGGTTGGGGAACACAATGTAATTGATCCTACCATCATCTAACTCATCCACCCTAACTTCCTATATACCTTTCATGTGGTTCCCCTGCTTGTTTCGGAACGTAGGTCGACATAGAGATTTTCGATGGAATTCCAAGATTTCACTCTAAACAAGTGCAACTTTGATGCCTATGACAAGTGATACTTAGAAAAACTCTCTAATGGTCCACTTGTTTAAATTTAGGTTCTCTAGGGTGAGGCATTTGATTCCACAACCGCGAAGAAGTCTAGCTTCGCTTCTATAGCTGGATTGGAAACTTCTTTTGTTTTGAGTTCACTATGAAATCAACGCCCGCAGATCGCTAATGTCACATCGAAAAACATATATTAACTATTGGGGAACGCAATGTAATTGATCCTACCGTCATCTAACCAATCCACCCTAACATCCTATGTACCTTTCGTGTCGTTCCCCTTCTTTTTTTTCGATTGCGTAGGTCGACATAAAGATTTTCGATGGAATTCCATGATTTCACTATAAACAAGTGCTACTTTGAGGCCGATGACAAGTGATTCTTAGAAAAACTCTCTAATGGTCCACTTGTTTAAATTTAGGTTCTCTAGGGTGAGGCATTTGATTCCACAACCCGAAAAAAGTCTAGCTCGATTCTATATCCGGATTGGAAACTTCTCTTTGTTTTGAGTTCGTGATGAAATCAACGCCGCCATCCCTAATGTCACATCCAGAAACACATATTAACGGTTGGGGAATGCAATGTAATTTTTCCTACCATAATCTAACCAATCCACCTAACTTCCTATGTACCTTTCATGTCATTCCCCTTCTTGTTTTTGATACGTAGGCCGACGTAGGGATTTTCGATGGAATTCCAAGATTTCACTCTAAACAAGTGCTACTTTGAGGCCTACGACATGTGATTCTTAGAAAAACTCTCCAATGCTCCATTTGTTCAAAGTTAGGTTCTCTAGGGTGAGGCATTTGATTGCACAACCGCGAAAAAGTCTAGCTCGATTCTATAGCCGGATTGGAAACTTCTTTTGTTTTGAGTTCGCGCGAAATCAACGCCGGCAAATCGCTAATGTCACATCCGAAACATATATTAACCGTTGGGGAATACAATGTAATTGATCCTACCGTCATCTAACCAATCCACCCTAACTTCCGATGCACCTTTCATGTCGTTCCTCTTCTTGTTTCGATGCGTAGGTCGACGTAGGGATTTTTCGATGGAATTCTAAGATTTCATTCTAAACAAGTGCTACTTTGAGGCCTATGACAAGTGATTCTTAGAAAAACTCTCCAATGCTCCATTTGTTCAAATTTAGGTTCTCTAGGGTGAGGCATTTGATTCCACAACCGCAAAAATGTCTAGCTTCGATTCTATATCCGGATTGGAAACTTCTCTTTTTTTTTTGAGTTCGCGATGAAATCGGCGCCCGGCGATCCCTAATGTCACATCCAGAAACATATATTAACGGTTGGGGAACGCAATGTAATTGATCCTACCATCAACTAACCAATCCACCCTAACTTCCTATGTACCTTTCGTGTCGTTCCCCTTCTTGTTTCGGTACGTAGGTTGACACAGAGATTATCGATGGAATTCCATGATTTCACTCTAAACAAGTGCTACTTTGAGGCCTATGACAAGTGATTCTTAGAAAAACTCTCTAGTGGTCCACTTGTTCAAATTTAGGTTCTCTAGTGTGAGACATTTGATTCCACAACCGCAAAAAAGTCTAGCTCGATTCTACATCCGGATTGGAAACTTCTCTTTATTTTGAGTTCGCGATGAAATCAGCGCCCGGCCGATCCCCAATGTCACATCCGAAACATATTAACGGTTGGGGAACACAATGTAATTGATCCTACCATCATCTAACCCATCCACCCAAACTTCCTATATACCTTTCATGTGGTTCCCCTGCTTGTTTCGGAATGTAGGTCGACATAGAGATTTTCGATGGAATTCCAAGATTTCACTCTAAACAAGTGTAACTTTGATGCCTATGACAAGTGATACTTAGAAAAACTCTCTAATGGTCCACTTGTTTAAATTTAGGTTCTCTAGGTTGAGGCATTTGATTCCACAACCGCGAAGAAGTCTAGCTCGCTTCTATAGCTGGATTGGAAACTTCTCTTTGTTTTGAGTTCACTATGAAATCAACGCCAGCAGTCGCTAATGTCACATCCAGAAACATATATTAACTGTTGGGGAATGCAATGTAATTGATCCTACCATCATCTAACCAATCCACCCTAACATCCTATGTACCTTTTGTGTCGTTCCCCTTTTTTTTTTGCGTAGGCTCGACATAGAGATTTTCGATGGAATTCCAAGATTTCACTCTAAACAAGTGCTACTTTGAGGCCTATGACAAGTGATTCTTAGAAAAACTCTCTAATGGTCCACTTGTTTAAATTTAGGTTCTCTAGGTTGAGGCATTTGATTCCACAACCGCGAAAAAGTCTAGCTCGATTCTATAGCCGGATTGGAAACTTCTCTTTGTGTTGAGTTCACTATGAAATCAACGCCGGCGATCGCTAATGTCACATCCAAAACATATATTAACTGTTGGGGAATGCAATGTAATTGATCCTACCGTCATCTAACCAATCCACCCCTAACATCCTATGTACCTTTAATTAACCGTTCCCCTTCTTTTTTCGGTGCGTAGGTCGACATAGAGATTTTCGATGGAATTCCAAGATTTCACTCTAAACAAGTGCTACTTTGAGGCCTATGACAAGTGATTCTTAGAAAAACTCTCTAATGGTCCACTTGTTTAAATTTAGGTTCTCTAGGGTAAGGCATTTGATTCCACAACCGCGAAAAAAGTCTAGCTCGATTCTATATCCGGATTGGAAACTTCTTTTTGTTTTGAGTTCGCAAGATGAAATCAACGCCCGGCCGATCGCTAATGTCACATCCGAGAAACATATATTAACTGTTTGGGGGAATTCAATGTAATTGATCCTACCATCATCTAACCAATCCACCCTAAATTCCTATGTACCTTTCATGTCATTCCCCTTCTTTTTTTTATGCGTGTAGGTCGACCGTAGGGATTTTTGATGGAATTCCATGATTTCATTCTAAACAAGTGCTACTTTGAGGCCTATGACAAGTGATTTTTAGAAAAACTCTCTAATGGTCCACTTGTTCAAATTTAGGTTCTCTAGGGTGAGGCATTTGATTCCACAACCGCGAAAAAGTCTAGCTTGATTCTATATCTAGATTGGAAACTTCTCTTTGTTTTGAGTTCGTGATGAAATCAACGCCGCTATCCCCTAATGTGACATCAAGAAACATATATTAACGGTTTGGGGAATGCAATGTAATTTTTCCTACCATCATCTAACCAATCCACCCTAACTTCCTATGTACCTTTCATGTCATTCCCCTTCTTGTTTTCGATGCGTAGGTCGACGTAGGAGGGATTTTCGATGGAATTCCAAGATTTCATTCTAAACAAGTGCTACTTTGAGGCCTATGACAAGTGATTTTTAGAAAAACTCTCTAATGGTCCACTTGTTTAAATTTAGGTTCTCTAGGGTGAGGCATTTGATTCCACAACCCGCGAAAATGTCTAGCTCGATTCTATAGCTGGATTGGAAACTTCTTTTTGTTTTGAGTTCACTATGAAATCAACACCCGGCCAGTTGCTAATGTTACATCCGAAACATATATTAACTGTTGGGGAATGCTATGTAATTGATCCTACCGTCTTCTAACCAATCCACCCTAACATCCTATGTACCTTTCGTGTCGTTCCCCTTCTTTTTTTTTTTTGCGTAGGTCGACATAGAGATTTTTATGGAATTCCATGATTTCATTCTAAACAAGTGCTACTTTGAGGCCTATGACAAGTGATTCTTAGAAAAACTCTCTAATGGTCCACTTGTTTAAATTTAGGTTCTCTAGGGTGAGGGATTTGATTCCACAACCGCGAAAAAAAGTCTAGGTCGATTCTATATCCGGATTGGAAACTTCTTTTTGTTTTGAGTTCGCGATGAAATCAACGCCCGGCGATCGCTAATGTCACATCAAGAAACATATATTAACTATTGGGGGAATGCAATGTAATTGATCCTACCATAATCTAACCAATCCACCCTAAATTCCTATGTACCTTTCATGTCATTCCCTTCTTTTTCGTGCGTAGGTCGATGTAGGATTTTTGATGGAATTCCATGATTTCATTCTAAACAAGTGCTACTTTGAGGCCTATGACAAGTGATTTTTAGAAAAACTCTCTTATGGTCCACTTGTTCAAATTTAGGTTCTCTAGGGTGAGGCATTTGATTCCACAACCGCGAAAAAGTCTAGCTCGATTCTATATCCGGATTGGAAACTTCTCTTTGTTTTGAGTTCGCGATGAAATCAAATCGCCCTTGATCCCTAATGTGACATCCGAAACATATATTAACGGTTGGGGAATGCAATGTAATTTTTCCTACCATAATTTAACCAATCCACCCTAACTTCCTATGTACCTTTCATGTCATTCCCCTTCTTGTTTCGGTACGTAGGTCGACGTAGGGATTTTCGATGGAATTCCAAGATTTCACTCTAAACAAGTGCTACTTTGAGGCCTATGACAAGTGATTCTTAGAAAAACTCTCCAATGCTCCATTTGTTCAAATTTAGGTTCTCTAGGGTTAGGCATTTGTTTCCACAACCGCAAAAAAGTCTAGCTCGATTCTTTATCCGGATTGGAAACTTCTCTTTTTGTTTTGAGTTCGCAATGAAATCAAAAATCGCCGGCCCTCCCTAATGTCACATCCAAGAAACATATATTAACGGTTGGGGAACGCAATGTAATTGATCCTACCATCAACTAACCAATCCACCCTAACTTCCTATGTACCTTTCGTGTCGTTCCCCTTCTTGTTTCGGTACGTAGGGTGACACAGAGATTATCGATGGAATTCCATGATTTCACTCTAAACATGTGCTACTTTGAGGCCTATGACAAGTGATTCTTATAAAAACTCTCTAATGGTCCACTTGTTCAAATTTAGGTTCTCTATTGTGAGGCATTTGATTCCACAACCGCAAAAAAGTCTAGCTCGATTCTATATCCGGATTGGAAACTTCTCTTTGTTTTGAGTTCGCGATGAAATCAGCGCCAGCAGTCCCTAATGTCACATCCAGAAACATATTAACGGTTGGGGAACACAATGTAATTGATCCTACCATCATCTAACCCATCCACCCTAACTTCCTATATACCTTTCATGTGGTTCCCCTTGTTTCGAACGTAGGTCGACATAGAGATTTTTTGATGGAATTCCAAGATTTCACTCTAAACAAGTGCAACTTTGATGCCTATGACAAGTGATACTTAGAAAAACTCTCTAATGGTCCACTTGTTTAAATTTAGGTTCTCTAGGGTGAGGCATTTGATTCCACAACCGCGAAGAAGTCTAGCTCGCTTCTATAGCTGGATTGGAAACTTCTCTTTGTTTTGAGTTCACTATGAAATCAACGCCAGCACTCGCTAATGTCACATCCAGAAACATATATTAACTGTTGGGGAATGCAATGTAATTGATCCTACCGTCATCTAACCAATCCACCCTAACATCCTATGTACCTTTCGTGTCGTTCCCCTTCTTTTTTCGGTACGTAGGTCGACATAGAGATTTTCGATGGAATTCCATGATTTCACTCTAAACAAGTGCTACTTTGAGGCCTATGACAAGTGATTCTTAGAAAAACTCTCTAATGGTCCACTTGTTTAAATTTAGGTTCTCTAGGGTGAGGCATTTGATTCCACAACCGCGAAAAAGTCTAGCTCGATTCTATAGCCGGATTGGAAACTTCTTTTTGTTTTGAGTTCGCGCAGAAATCAACGCCAACACTCGCTAATGTCACATCAAGAAACATATATTAACCTGTTGGGGAATGCAATGTAATTGATCCTACCATCATCTAACCAATCCACCCTAAATTCCTATGTACCTTTTTTTTTTTTTTCGGTACGTAGGTCGACACAGAGATTTTCGATGGAATTCCATGATTTCATTCTAAACAAGTGCTACTTTGAGGCCTATGACAAGTGATTTTTAGAAAAACTCTCTAATGGTCCACTTGTTCAAATTTAGGTTCTCTAGGGTGAGGCATTTGATTCCACAACCGCGAAAAAGTCTAGCTCGATTCTATATCTGGATTGGAAACTTCTCTTTGTTTTGAGTTCGCGATGAAATCAGCGCCCGCAGTCCCTAATGTCACATCCAGAAACATATATTAACGGTTGGGGAACGCAATGTAATTTTTCCTACCATCATCTAACCAATCCACCCTAACTTCCTATGTACCTTTCATGTCATTCCCCTTCTTGTTTCGATACGTAGGTCGACGTAGGGATTTTTGATGGAATTCCAAGATTTCACTCTAAACAAGTGCTACTTTGAGGCCTATGACATGTGATTCTTAGAAAAACTCTCCAATGCTCCATTTGTTCAAATTTAGGTTCTCTAGGGTGAGGCATTTGATTCCACAACCGCAAAAAAAAAGTCTAGCTCGATTCTATATCCGGATTGGAAAACTTCTCTTTGTTTTGAGTTCGCGATGAAATCAGCGCCCAAAGCATCCTAATGTCACATCTAGAAACATATATTAACGGTTGGGGAACGCAATGTAATTGATCCTACCATCAACTAACCAATCCACCCTAACTTCCTATGTACCTTTAAGTGTCGTTCCCCTTCTTGTTTCATAGGTTGACAGAGAGATTATCAATGGAATTCCATGATTTCACTCTAAACAAGTGCTACTTTGAGGCCTATGACAAGTGATTCTTAGAAAAACTCTCTAATGGTCCACTTGTTCAAATTTAGGTTCTCTATTGTGAGGCATTTGATTCCACAACAGCAAAAAAAGTCTAGCTCGATTCTATATCCCATTGGAAACTTCTCTTTGTTTTGAGTTCGCGATGAAATCAGCGCCCGTCCCTCCCTAATGTCACATCCAAAAACATATTAACGGTTGGGGAACACAATGTAATTGATCCTACCATCATCTAACCCATCCACCCTAACTTCCTATATACCTTTCATGTGGTTCCCCTACTTGTTTTTAACGTAGGTCGACATAGAGATTTTTCAATGGAATTCCAAGATTTCACTCTAAACAAGTGCAACTTTGATGCCTATGACAAGTGATACTTAGAAAAACTCTCTAATGGTCCACTTGTTTAAATTTAGGTTCTCTAGGGTGAGGCATTTGATTCCACAACCGCGAAGAAGTCTAGCTTCGCTTCTATAGCTGGATTGGAAACTTCTCTTTGTTTTGAGTTCACTATGAAATCAACGCCAGCACTCGCTAATGTCACATCCAAAAACATATATTAACTGTTGGGGAATGCAATGTAATTGATCCTACCGTCATCTAACCAATCCACCCTAACATCCTATGTACCTTTAGGTGTCGTTCCCCTTCTTTTTTTTTTAGACGTAGGTGGACATAGAGATTTTTGATGGAATTCCATGATTTCACTCTAAACAAGTGCTACTTTGAGGCCTATGACAAGTGATTCTTAGAAAAACTCTCTAATGGTCCACTTGTTTAAATTTAGGTTCTCTAGGGTGAGGCATTTGATTCCACAACCGCGAAAAAGTCTAGCTCGATTCTATAGCCGGATTGGAAACTTCTTTTTGTTTTGAGTTCGCACGAAATCAACGCCCGGCACTCGCTAATGTCACATCCGAAAACATATATTAACTGTTGGGGAATGCAATGTAATTGATCCTACCGTCATCTAACCAATCCACCCTAACATCCTATGTACCTTTCGTGTCGTTCCCCTTCTTTTTTTCGATGCGTGTAGGTCAACATAGAGATTTTCGATGGAATTCCATGATTTCACTCTAAACAAGTGCTACTTTGAGGCCTATGACAAGTGATTCTTAGAAAAACTCTCTAATGGTCCACTTGTTTAAATTTAGGTTCTCTAGGGTGAGGCATTTGATTCCACAACCACAAAAAAGTCTAGCTCGATTCTATATCTGGATTGGAAACTTCTCTTTGTTTTGAGTTCGCGATGAAATCAGCGCCCGTAGTCCCTAATGTCACATCCAGAAACATATATTAACGGTTGGGGAACGCAATGTAATTCATCCTACCATCATCTAACCAATCCACCCTAACTTCCTATGTACCTTTCATGTCATTCCCCTTCTTGTTTCGGTACGTAGGTCGACATAGGGATTTTTTATGGAATTCCAAGATTTCACTCTAAACAAGTGCTACTTTGAGGCCTATGACAAGTGATTCTTAAAAAAACTCTCCAATGCTCCATTTGTTCAAATTTAGGTTCTCTAGGGTGAGGCATTTGATTCCACAACCGCAAAAATGTCTAGCTCGATTCTATATCCGGATTGGAAACTTCTCTTTGTTTTGAGTTCGCGATGAAATCAGCGCCAGCAGTCCCTAATGTCACATCCAGAAACATATATTAACGGTTGGGGAACGCAATGTAATTGATCCTACCATCAACTAACCAATCCACCCTAACTTCCTATGTACCTTTCGTGTCGTTCCCCTTCTTGTTTTGGTACGTAGGTCGACACAGAGATTTTTGATGGAATTCCATGATTTCACTCTAAACAAGTGCTACTTTGAGGCCTATGACAAGTGATTCTTAGAAAAACTCTCTAATGGTCCATGTTGGTATACCTTATAGCATAAAATATAGAGGTTTTTAAAACAAAAATAAGGGCTTAAAATGAATATCAACATAGTATAGGGGCTTGACTAACATGATTCCACTAGTTTTGGTGATTTATATATTTTTCGAGGATTAAACGTAAAATGCCCAAGAGTTTGCAAGCCCTACGACATAAAGACGTATCCGTGACGTAACCCAACGTGGAACCTACACAAGAACATTCTAGAAGAGACCGAGAGCACCGGAAGGAAGGTGGGGCCCACCTGAGCGAGCCAAAGGGCGACCGCCTTAGGCTAGGCGGCGGCGCGCCCCCCGGTAGGGCCCCCCAACGACCCTCCCATTCAAGGTCGGTTCACCACCGCCTATGAGGAGCAATCTAGTCCATCCATCAAGGTCGGTTTGATCCAAGGGCTCTCGTGCATCCTCCGGGGCTATATAACAAGACCCCCTGACCCCTAGGTGAAACCCTAATTCATTCGAAGTCATTCTACTCCATACCCAGTGCATCATCAAGACCCCAAGTCAAGATCCTAAGCCCTAGTTCCACCATAATTAGAGCAATAGCTATCTAGGTTAGCTCTAGAGGAAGTCAAGTATTGTCTTGGATTCCTGATAGTCAAGAAGTAGCGGGAGCCGAGCTTCTCGTGGCTTCTCTCTTGTATCTCATTTGTAAGTATTTGTTTAGAATACAATTGCCATGACTTTATTCTATTTAATGATTATATTCTTAGTTATATGCTTCTATGCTTATTATGATTATATATTTAGTTTAGTATGTTTGTCTTTATATTCAAGCATGGAGTCGTATAGCGCCCCCTTAGATGTACACTATGTGGGTGGTCGACAATGTGTAAACGTGGTGTTTATACAACGTTTGCCTGCGACATCACCCTATATTCCGGGATGTGTGGTAGATCGTGGATGTGATACTCCCATTGAGTCCTTTGGAGTCCACCCCCCGAATGTAGGGCTAGTTGAGCTTTGTTACTATGGTAGGTTGGTTTTGTTCCTAATCTTCCTTAGTAATATTCACCATGTGTAGATATATTGCTCTCATACGATGATGACTAGGTGTATTGCACTAATTGTAGTATGCATTGACATATAAGTAGGAGTAACTTAGGAATATTCCATCCATCTCACCTATACTATGGTATTTAGCCTTTTATGATACTAGCTAGTGGCATATGATGATCTTTGACTTGGATGTTACTATCATTATTATTATCTTTATTATGTGACTTACCTCGTTTGAGTTTAGTATGATGCATATGGTTTACTCTACATTACACCACAGCTAGTGAATCATCATTAAATCATCAACCTACCCATAGCCCATCCCTTTCTTTTTTAGGTAGAATATAAATACGATACCGGATAGACTCCTGGTGAAGTGCTACAATTGGGTAATTCTATCTGTGCGCTTGCAGATACCAGAATTATATTATCATTGCAAGAGTTTCAAGTGTCATATTGAGAATATCCGTTCACGCATTTCTTTAGCGTTGTGAGCTAGGGTGACAGACTAGTTTCGTAGGCAATGCTAGAATGTGTGGTACAGCTTTTGTGCCTATCGTGGTGAGATCAACTCCATCATCGATAATGTTGCAGAGTCATACACCATAACTAACTCCGCCTAACTTTACTAACTTCCCGCACTAACTTTATTGGAATGTGAGATTAACTCCACATCCAAGATAACTTATTAGATAGATACCATTTATACATTTCTAGCGTCGTCCTAGATGTGGATCGTGTTAGAGATGTCAACAAGCATTTCTGGCACCGTTGCCGGGGAAGAAAGGGTGCTAGCCAAACCTAAACACACATACATGGATAGATTGATATCACTTGCATCACGTAATGTATCGAGGACCCATTATCAACTACTCAAACAGGCTTACCCTTGTTTGTCTACTTGTTTTTTTTTTATGCGGGGGGTAAAATATTTATTGGAGTAATCGTCCAAAGAGCAATATTGAAAATCAGAATTATTAATCAAGAGGGCAAGAATTCGAGTTCAGAACAACTTTTACACCTTTTTGATTTGGACGTTGATCAAATTAGGCGAAGCCTATTGCCTATTTTCGAGGCCATGGCCGACAAGACACTTCGTGAATTTTCAGCTCCAACTACGGCCAATGTTCGCACTGGACCGGAAGTTGCAATTGGGGATCATAATTTTGAGCTTAAGCCTGGGCTCATTAATATGGTACAAGCTAGCCAGTTCTATGGAAAGGCACATGATGATGCTAGTGCTCATCTCCAACACTTTTTGGAGATTTGCAGTACCATCACCATTAAAGGAGTGCCAAGAGATGCAATCCTACTCCGTCTTTTCCCATTCTCGCTATTGGGAAGGGCGAAGCAGTGGTTCTACGCTACAAAAGATAAAAACACTACCTGGTCACTCTGTTCTACTGCCTTCCTTGCAAAGTTCTTTCCTATAGGCAAGACCAATGCCTTACGGGGGAAGATTGCAAACTTTCAACAGCAACAAGATGAGTCTGTCCCAGAAGCATGGGAACGCTTTCAAGATAATATCTCAGAATGCCCACACCATGGGATGGAAAATTGGTTACTTATGCAGACCTTTTATCATGGGCTCACTACAAGTGCTCGTGAAACAATGGATGCTGCAGCAGGAGGTGCTTTCTTATCACTCACACTTACAAAAGCTACTGAACTTGTGGAAAAAATGGCTTCAAACCAGAGTTGGAATGAGGAGCGACAACCCCGCAAGAGGTCAGGAGGAATGCACCAACTGAAGGAGGTAGACATGTTGTCTGCCAAAATGGACCTAATAATCACTATGTAAAAAAGGCTAATAACCGCCAGTGAGCCCAGAGACGTCGCTAATAATGAGCGTTTGTGTTGTGACATTACTGACGCGCGGGCTGGGTGAGCGTCAGTAATAGGCGTCGGATGGTCCCACAGGACCAATACGCGTCAGTAATAGGAGGTCATTACAGACGCGTGTTCATGTAACGCGTCTGTTTTCTTAATCCACACGCGTTTTCCTTGGTCGGGCACGCACGCGGCTACGGCGGGCGCTTTTTGAAACCGAGTGTGCGCAGAATTCAACGTATCTCGAACACGCGCGTTTCATCACAGGCGCATTTTCGAGACCGATCGACTATGGATGCAACCCCTAATTCAACGCGTTTTGCTTACGCACACCTTTTTTCGCCGCCCGCCGTCGTACCGTTATGAGTATTACGGCGCGTTGATTCACGAACTTCGCGTGGTCGAGAACCGTCCGTGTTGCTTGACACCGGTGCACGCGGCGTCGCCGCGATAACGGCGCTTGGAACATACAAGGGTCTGTAACGGTCACTTAAATTAAAGTCGCGCGTTTATTTTTCGCAAGTTGTGTTAGGAGGTGTGCGTACATGTCGCAGCCCACTACCGGCGCGCGTTTATTTTCAGGCGAGTTGTGTTAGCGGTGTGTGCGTAAATGTCGCGACCACTACCGACGCAGCGTTTATTTTCGCACGAGTTGTGTTAGCGGTGTGCGTACATTCGCAGCCCACTACCGGCGCGTTTTATTTTCGGGGCGAGTTGTGTTAGCGGGTGTTTGTACATGTCGCGACTCCTGCGGCGGCGTATAGTTTCGTACGAGTTGTGTTATCGGGTGTCATCGTACATGTCTCGACCACTACCGACGCGCGTATAGTTTCAGACGAGATGTGTTAGCGGTGTTTACGTACATGTCGCAACCGCTACCGACACGCGGTCATTCTGAGCGTGTGTTGTCGCCCGGTATGCATGTCTTTGTTTCTTTCTGGTATTGCGGACACGTATCGATAAACGAGGCGCTTAGCGGTGCGCTGCGTGCACAGAATCGTCGCATGTTACGCGATCGTGCGTTCTTGCCGTAGTCCACAGGTGTCCGTGGTGTTTGAAAGCGTTGCGAGACACATGTCGATGGCGAGCGCTCGGCGGTGCACGCGCGCTGTATTTGTCTCGAGTCTTCGATCGCCCGTCACGCTAGAGACGATGGATGTTGACACGCCGTCCGTACGGGCCCGAATTTGGGTTGGCCTGCATCCGGTTTTGAACGGGCCTCCGCCGCTCCAGCAGGCCGGCCCTCCTTTGGGCCTGAATTTGGACTGCATGTTAGGCCCGTTCTCTTGTGGTACAACAAAGCTTTGGGCCGTTTTCCGCTGCGTGGAGTTATAACACTGCGGACATATTATTATATAAATATAATGCGTTGCCACACACTTCAACACCGTCTCTCTCTCGGTGGTGGCGGCACACCGCAGGGGTGGGGGGGCGGCGGAGGAGCGCGACGCGGGGCGAGCGCTATATACGCGTTGATGATTGATTTGCTATGCTCGCCTATATCTTGTATTTGGATCGCCTCCTTGGTGTCCGGTGTCTTCTGCCGGGAACCTCGGCGCGGGCGTGGACGAGGCTCCAAGTTGGAAGTTGTTCCTCCCGTTGGATGCGGATGCCGGAGGATCTTCTGCTCGAGCAGGTCCTCCGGCGGTACCGCAACGCAGAAGCACGTCGTCCGCGGCATCCGGAGGCGGCATAGTTTCTCGCCTGAATGGAGGCTAGGGTTTTTCCTTACCCCATACATGCTTCCCAAGAAGCAATCTCAACCGTTGAATCCAACCGAGATCAACGGTGCACAAGCACTGGGCGTCGCTGGTTTGGGCTGCTTTGTTGGGCTCCAAATTCATCCTCCATGTGGAAGGATAGCCCAACAAAATCTGTTCCTAATCATACACAAACTCACAAAGATGAGGCTTTTACGCCTTGCTTCATTGCAAATTCAGCATAGGTAGCCTCCAGTTTTGCGGTTGCTTGTCCTCGAAAGTGTGGAAAAAACCCTTCTCGAATGACCCTTCCATTCTAGTCTTGCTTCATTGCCATGATAAAGCTCAATCTAGACACGCAGAATGCATTGACAACACTAGCCTTCACACAACCAAAGTAATCGCTACGGATGTGTACACAAAGAAATCAGTTCCAAACCACAAGCAGTCATCCTGATAGCAAAGTTTCAATAAACTATAAAAAAATGCACTATCAACAGTGCAGCGAGTGCCACAGTAAACAAACAAGCTCTGTCATTAGTCTTATGAAGTCAGCATCTCAATTTTTAAAATATGATAAAAAAAAGATGACAAGCTAGACGTTCATGAGTAGAAGTTCCATCCATTGTAAACTCTGGACAATGTACAAAATACGACACAAAGAGTTTACAAAAAATGTTGGTCGTAATGCTCGGTCACACACAACGCATGCTCATAAAGATCAACAATACTCCTATCATGCATATCCCTGATGTGCACAATGTCAAGGTAGAGCCCGCCACAAGGCAAAAATGTTACTTTTATGTCCTTGGAAGCCCTGGCCTCTAGTTTCATTTAAACTTCTTTGTTCATCCACATATTCGAATCGGATTTGGCATGCTCGTCCGAAATTCTATTTTCTCGAAACTTTAGGAGATATACAACACATCATCCTACCGATATACAACATTTATTAGGTTTCAAACCAAGTGTGGAATAATAGAACTGCCGAGTAGGGCTCAAATAAAAATAAAAACTTCAGAATGGCCCTTCCATTCCATCTTGCTTCATGCCCATCATAATAAAGCTCAATCCGGCAGGCGCGAATGCATTGACAACACTAACGTTCACACAACCAAAGTAATCACTTACACTTGTATATTAATGGAATGGCTAGCACTTACACTAGGTGGATACATCATGGGGGAACCATTGGAGGTTATACTATATGAAAATGAGGGCCTTGCTGATGAACCAGACTAGTATCAATGATGATCTTTGCATGAGTGTGGATGAAGAAGATGGCATGATGATGGAATTTATGATATGGTGCACGAGGGAATTGTATACAGCTGAAGATGAAGGTAAAAGAAAAAGGTCTATGTTTGCAATTATATTGGAAGAGATGAAGCAGCAACTCAAAGACGATAAGGGTGGCATCTCCACTGACGAGGACGAGTTTTTCCTCCAGGTTTTCGCCCCAGTTTTTCTCTCTGAAAAAATAGAGTAGCCAATAAGATACGACTATGACAGGGAGCTGCTAAACCATTACTTCCTAGCAGCTTCATGTGTACAATTTAAAATGACAAAGATATCCAAGAGTTTGCTAAACTAGTTTGCCATCCTTGGATTTTTGCAAACGAAAAAAAAAACTTGGCTCCAACGAGAAGAGGTAGTTACTGGACGGCCCATCAGTCGTACATGGGAACAGAACCGACGAGAAGAGGTAAAGGAAGGGTGGAAATATAATTTTGTTTCACTCTCAGGGCTCCTGATGCAAGTTTGCTAGAGTGGGAAGTTTGTAGATCTGGGATTGGTTTAGTTAGTGGAAAATGAAATGCGCTTTGGGATTAGATTCGGCGTTTACGCAAGAAGATGTGCCTTCAGCAACGCTAGATCCTGCTGTGCTTCTTGGGACTCCTCATCCTTTTATAATCTCCCGCGTGGGTCTTTGGGTTTGTACCTAGGATCAATCATCAGAAAAAGGATTTTAAGACGACAAAAATTGAGCAATGGTGTACAAGCTAGATAGCAAACCATTCAAAAAAAACCCTTCAAAAAAACGAAGGATAATGCACTTTACAATCTAGATTTTGATGCTTACCCAAGAAGATATGCTTCCGCGACGGACCCCAGATCTGCAACCACCAAAAAAGAAAAGAAGATGTGCTTCCCCGACGGACCTCAGATCTGCAACCACCAAAAAAGAAAAAAAAACTTTTGTATTTGCTGTTTCTAGAACCACATGAAAAACCATATCTAGCTGCATGGATGTGATAAAGAGGTGCACCTGCCCAGGATGGAGATGAAGGCGAGGCAGTCCCCTATGTCGGACCGCTCTCTACTCTTGTTTGCTTGAGATGAGTTTGGAAAGTCAGGACGGAGAAGAGGTGAGAAGAGTACTAGTACAGTAGGTGTAGTATGGGAGAAGGAAGAGACGAGACTGCGAGAGAAAACTGCCCATAGCACTATAAGGAATCCGAGGTGGCAACCGTAGAGTGTTCGATGCGGACACCATGGTCCCACGGTTAATGTAAAAGGGCGATCAGTAACTTGTGTGCTATTTCGAAATTTCAAACATTGTTTGGAGTAATAGGACTTTGGGAGAATTAGAATTTGGCCCTAAAAAAGTTTGTCCTACTCTATCCCAACTACCATCGTTTGGGCCCGCTTGTAATTTTATCTACTATCCATGTGATATCTTGTTTTGAAGAATTAATTGAAACAAATTTAATGGTGTAATCAAAATTTAATGCTCGGTCACACACGGCAAGTACTCCTATCATGCATATCCCCGATGTGCACAAGGTCAAGGTAGAGACCGGCACAAGACAAAAATGTTGCTTTTATGTCCTTGGAAGCGCGAACATTAGTTTCGGTTTAAGCTAGCTGTGCATCCACATATTCAAAATCGTCGCATTTGGCACGCCATGTCCGAAATTCTATTTTCTCGAAACTTTGGCGTTTGTAATAAAAAGTTGACAAATTCCACATCTCTCTTCCTACCCTTGTAATCTAACAAGATACCGGTTTCTTAAGGTGGCTTTGAAGACAATCAAGATATATGTTTTTCGTATCGGTATTTTTAAAATCTCGGCGGTCACCGATAAACAGGAATATCGGATATATCGGAAATTTATCGGCGATACAAAAAAACTTCCGACCAAATTTATAAAAAATATTTATTTTGTTCAAAAAATCATGTACATCTATTCTATACCATTTTAGATAAAAAAAAAAAATGTAATTGCAAAAAAAGTACCAACTCAATGTGAGAGCAAGAATAGCACCTTCAGCACACAGACTTCAAATAATATAGGTGCACTAGTCCACAACATAATTCAAGTCCCAAATATTAGTCCAAATATTACAAAAAAGATAGTCTAAAACATCACCACTAGTCCACAACATAGCAGAATCAGTAGAGGTCCATGGTTCCAAACATGCATAAAACTAGGATAGTACAGTCCTAGATATTACAAATTCCACAAGTAGTGCCAAATATTACATAATATCGATGCACAATCCAAAAATACAACAAGTTGCACATGGCAAAATGAGTCCATATCGCACGGTACATTCATGTCAAATCACCGCATTTTAGCAAACAATATGTTAGAATTCATACACTAAAAAGGCCAAGTCGACATTTCAGCTACCATAGTTAGTCAATTGCATGCTAGAAGTGGAAGAAACGCACCTCACCTCTTCACTAGTACAAGTTCTTAACGGGGACTTTTTTCATCCTTTTCGATCTTGGGCGAAGAGGGAGGAGGTTTGTTGGTATACCTTATAGCATAAAATATAGAGGTTTTTAAAAAAAATAAGGGCTTAAAATGAATATCAACATAGTATAGGGGCTTGACTAACATGATTCCACTAGTTTTGGTGATTTATATATTTTTTAGCACTAGATTAAAACACGAAAAATCACCAAGAGTTTGCAAGCCTAACAAATAAAAAAGTCATGAATTAGCATAGGGCCCAATAAAACATACAATAGAACATTCTCAAAGAGACCAAGTGGCACCGTGGACCAAATTATTCCACCCTGGAATTAGCATAGGGCCACTAATTGTTTGAAATTCATATTCATTCATATAGCAATAAAAAGTCCCCCATTCAAAACCCCAAGGACCAAGTGCCTATGAGGAAGTTATCTGTGTCCATCCATCAAGGTCTTTCTTGTGATCCAAGGGCTTGGTCTTGCATCCTTGGGGCTATATAACAAGACCCCGGTTCCCCTAAAACCCTAATTCATTCATCATTCATTCTACTCCATACCAAGTCCATCATCAAGACCCCAAGTCAAGATCCTAAGCCCTAGTTCCACCATAATTAAAGCAATAGCTATCTAGGTTAGCTCTAGAGGAAGTCAAGTATTGTCTTGGATTCCTATATAGTCAAGAAGTTGCATCATCAATCAATATGCTTCACGTGGCTTCTCTCTTGTATCTCATTTGTAAGTATTTGTTAGTATACAATTGCCATGACTTTATTCTATTTAATGATTATATTCTTAGTTATATGCTTCTATGCTTATTATGATTATATATTTAGTTTAGTATGTTCGTCTTTATATTCAAGCATGGAGTCGATATAGCCCCCCTTAGATGTACACTATGTGGGTGGTCGACAATGTGTAAACGTGGTGTTTATACAACGTTTGCCCGCGACATCACCCTATATTCGGAAGTGTGGTAGATCGTGGATGTGATACTCCCATTGAGTCCTTTGGAGTCCACCCCGAATGTAGGGCTACTTGAACCTTGTTACTATGGTTGGTTGGTTTTGTTCCTAATCTTCCTTAGTAATATTCACCATGTGTAGATATAATGCTTCCATACGATGATGACTAGGTGTATTGCACTAATTGTAGTATGCATTGACATATAAGTAGGAGTAACTTAGGGATATTCCATCCACCTCACCTATACTATGGTATTTAGCTTTTTTATGATACTAGCTAGTGGCATATGATGATCTTTGACTTGGATGATGTTATCATTATTATTATTATTATCTTATTATCTTTATTATGTGACTTACCTCGTTTGAGTTTAGTATGATGCATATGGTTTACTCTACATTACACCACTTTGCAAGTGAATCAATATTAAATCATCAACCTACCCATAGCCATCCCTTTTTGACTTGTTCAAAGTAGAATATAAAACACGATACTTGGATAGAATCACGGTGAGATGCTACAATAGGGTAATTCTATCTAAATAAACTTTCATTCGATACATAATTATATTATCATAGCAAGAGTTTCAAGTGTCATTATAAGAATATCCGTTCACGCATTTCTTTAGCGTTGTGAGCTAGGGTGATAGACTAGTTTCATAGGCAATGCTAGAATGTGTGGTGCATATATTTTGTGCCTATCATGGTGAGATTAACTCCACCATCGATAATGTTGCGGGAGTCATAAACCATAGCTAATTCCGTCTAACTTTATTAACTTCCCACTCTAACTTTTGTTGGAATGTGAGATTAACTCTACATCCAAATTTACTTATTAGATAGATACCATTTATACATTTCTAGCTTTAATTCCCTAGATGAGGATCGTGTTAGAGATGTCAACAAGTTTTGAGTTCTATACATTTGTCGTTGCCTTGCTCTTAATGCCAGCATCCCTCACCTCTACTACCGGTGTCATCAACGGTCAACCACAATGATCCTTACCATCATCTAAGCCACACTCTTGCCTTTAGCACTAGCCAAAGCACGAGCTCCATCACCGGCCATTGTACTAGTAACAAATTAAAAAGTCATGAATTAGCATAGGGCACCAAATTATCTACGTGTCACTCTCAAAGTTTTCAAGTGGAGCGTGGACCAAATTATTCTTTCTAAGAAAATGAATTAGCATAGGGCCACTAATTGTTTGAAATTCATATTCATTCATATAGCAATAAAAAGTACCAGATTAAAAACCCCAAGGAGAAGTGCCTAGGCAATAAGTTACATGTGGATTATGTAACGCTACTTTGAGGCCTTTCTATGTGATGCAAAACAAATCGTAGCGTTCTTGGAGCCAAAGGTCCGGTTTGACATCCGCTTAAAACATAGCTCCTAAAGGTAAACATCCACATATAGCTAAACAAACTAGCCAAATGAATCCTGATCCAACCATTTTTAATTTTATTAGCAAATCAAACCAATGAGATGTCATCATCCACCCCATGCAAGCTAGAAGTGTTGTTTCTTGGTTCAGATATATCGACACAAAGATTTTGCATCATCAATCAATATGCTTAAACAAGCGCTACTTTGATATGTATGTTAGCCATTAAAAGGAAAACTCTCTAATTGTGCAAGACATTCTAAATTTGAAGATCCCTAGGGTGAGGCATTTGATTCCACAACCGCAAAAAAGTCTAACACACATTCTATAGCCGGATTTGAGGATTCTCCTAACCTATCCACCTAGCTTTCTATGTACCTTTCATGTGCAAACCTTCTTGTTTGGCACGGGTCAACATAAAGATTTTTGATGAAATTCCAAGACTTCACTCTAAACAAGTGCTACGTTGAGGCCTATGACAAGTGATTCTTAGAAAAACTCTCTAATGGTCCACTTGTTCAAAATTAGGTTCTCTAGGGCGGTGAGCATTTGATTCCACAACCTCGAAAAAAGTCTAGCTTGATTCTATAGCCGGATTGGAAACTTCTCTTAACCTATCCATCCTAACTTTCTATGTACCTTTCATGTCGTTCCCCTTCTTGTTTTGGACGGAGGTTGACACAAAGATTTTCGATGGAATTCCAAGATTTCACTCTAAACAAGGCGGTGCTTTGAGGCCTATGACAAGTGACTCTTAGAAAAACTCTCTAATAGTCCACTTGTTCAAATTTAGGTTCTCTAGGGTAGGGCATTTGATTCCGGAACCGCCTAAGAAGTCTAGCTCCGTCTAAAGCCGGATTGGAAACTACTCTTTGTTTTGAGTTCTCTTTTTTTTTTTATAGAAGGTGGCGGCTGGTTGGGAGTCAATGAGTGAGCTTATTAGGGTTAGGGGGGCTTTTATTTGGTGGCAACAATGTTGGCCTATCCACAATATTTTGGCCCAAATTTTGTCGTTCCTCTGTTCTTGTTTCAAAATTCGAAATTTTTAAGATTTTCGAGGAATATCCAAGACTTCATTCTAAACAGACGCTACTTTGAGGTCTATGACAAAATTTCTTAGAAAAACTTTTTCGGATGGTTCACTTGTTTTGATTTAGGTTCTCAAAGATGAGGCAAATGAAACAAACAAAAAAAAGTCTAGCTGAACACTATAAAACGTTGACAACGATTCTCTTTGACTAAATAAACTTTCAATCGGACATAATTCGGATTACACATAAACAAATTCAATTCATAAATATCAACAAATATCACCTACATTTGAGCGTTTCACTAAAAACAAGTCTCTTCAAGCAATATAAGCTAGAAACTAAATGTGGAATGTAAGGTACATATAAATTTTTGATCCAAATGTTAGTTACCTTCACATAGAGCTTTTGGAGGGCAAACTTCTCATTTCGATCCACTAACAACATCATTAATGTCGGAGATGGCATGCACACAACCAAAACTTTAATAGTTCCCATCGATGGAATGGTCCACTTGTTCAAATTTAGGTTCTCTAGGGTGAGGCATTTGATTCCACAACCGAAAAAGTCTAGCTCGATTCTATATCCGGATTGGAAACTTCTCTTTGTTTTGAGTTAGGTTCTGAAATCAGGCGAGGCATTTCCTAATGTCACATCCGTAAAAAGTATATTAACGGTTGGGGAACGCCATGTAATTGATCCTACCATCATCTAACCTACCCACCCTAACTTCTTATGTACCTTTCATGTCGTTCCCTTCTTGTTTTTGATGACGTAGGTCGACACAAAAAGATTTTCAATGGACTTCCAAGATTTTGCTCTAAACAAGTGCTACTTTGAGGCCTATGAAAAGTGATTATAAGAAAACACTCTAATGGTCCACTTGTTCAAATTTAGGTTCTCTAGGGTGAGGCATTTGATTCCACAACCGTGAAAAACTCTAGCTCGATTCTATAGCCGGATTGGAAACTACTCTTTGTTTTGAGTTCGCGCTGAAATGAGAGTCAGCAGTCCGTAATGTCACATCCGAAACATATATTAACAGTTGGGGAACACAACGTAATTGATCCCCGCCATCATCTAACCTATCCACCGTAAATTCCTTGTACCTTTCGTGTCGTTCCGCTTCTTGTTTCGGTACGGAGGTCGACACAAAGATTTTCGATGGAATTGAAAGACTTCACTCTAAACAAGTGCTACGTTGAGGCCTATGACAAGTGATTCTTAGAAAAACTCTCTAATGGTCCACTTGTTCAAAATTAGGTTCTCTAGGGCGAGGCATTTGATTCCACAACCGCGAAAAAGTCTAGCTTGATTCTATAGCCAGATTGGAAACTTCTCTTAACCTATCCACCCTAACTTTCTATGTACCTTTCGTGTCGTTCCCCTTCTTGTTTCGGTACGGAGGTCGACATAAAGATTTTCGATTGAATTCCAAGATTTCACTCTAAACAAGTGCTACGTTGAGGCCTATGACAAGTGATTCTTAGAAAAACTCTCTAATGGTCCACTTGTTCAAATTTAGGTTCTCTAGGGCGAGGCATTTGATTCCACAACCGCGAAAAAGTCTAGCTCGATTCTATAGCCAGATTAGAAACTTCTCTTAACCTATCCACCCTAACTTTCTATATACCTTTCATGTCGTTCCCCTTCTTGTTTCGGTACGGAGGTCGACACAAAGATTTTCGATGGAATTGCAAGATTTCACTCTAAACAAGCGCTACTTTGAGGCCTATGACAAGTGACCCTTAGAAAAACTCTCTAATAGTCCACTTGTTCAAATTTAGGTTCTCTAGTGTAGGGCATTCGATTCCACAACCGCGAAGAAGTCTAGCTCGTTTCTAAAGCCGGATTGGAAACTACTCTTTGTTTTGAGTTCCAAATGAGAGTCCCCGTAATGTCACATCCGAAAACATATATTAACGGTTGGGGAACATAACGTAATTGATCCTGCCATCATCAAACCTATCCACCATAAATTCCTTGTACCTTTCATGTCGCTCCGCTCTCTTGTTTCTGATGCGGAGGTCGACACAAAGATTTTCGATGGAATTCCAAGATTTCACTCTAAACAAGTGCTACTTTGAGGCCTATGACAAGTGATTCTTAGAAAAACTCTCTAATGGTCCACTTGTTCAAAATTTAGGTTCTCTAGGGCGAGGCATTTGATTCCACAACCGCGAAAAAAAGTCTAGCTCGATTCTATAGCCAGATTGGAAACTTCTCTTAACCTATCCACCCTAACTTTCTATATACCTTTCATGTCGTTCCCCTTCTTGTTTCGGTACGGAGGTCGACACAAAGATTTTCGATGGAATTGCAAGATTTCACTCTAAACAAGCGCTACTTTGAGGCCTATGACAAGTGACCCTTAGAAAAACTCTCTAATAGTCCACTTGTTCAAATTTAGGTTCTCTATTGTTGGGCATTTGATTCCACAACCGCGAAAAAGTCTAGCTCGATTCTATAGCCGGATTGGAAACTTCTCTTTGTTTTGAGTTCATCCACCCAAACTTTCACATCTATATACCTTTGGGGAACATAACGTAATTGATCCCGCCATCATCAAACCTATCCCCTTCTTGTTTTCATGTCGTTCCGCTTCTTGTTTCTGCAGACGGAGGTCACAAAAGATTTTCGATGGAATTCCAAGATTTCACTCTAAACAAGTGCTACGTTGAGGCCTATGACAAGTGATTCTTAGAAAAACTCTCTAATGGTCCACTTGTTCAAAATTAGGTTCTCTAGGGCGAGGCATTTGATTCCACAACCGCGAAAAAGTCTAGCTCGATTCTATAGCCAGATTGGAAACTTCTCTTAACCTATCCACCCTAACTTTCTATGTACCTTTCATGTCGTTCCCCTTCTTGTTTTGATGCGGAGGGTCGACACAAAAGATTTTTGATGGAATTGCAAGATTTCACTCTAAACAAGCGCTACTTTGAGGCCTATGACAAGTGACCCTTAGAAAAACTCTCTAATAGTCCACTTGTTCAAATTTAGGTTCTCTAGTGTAGGGCATTCGATTCCACAACCGCGAAGAAGTCTAGCTCGTTTCTAAAGCCGGATTGGAAACTACTCTTTGTTTTGAGTTCGCTGAAATGAGAGTCGAAAAAAACAATGTCACATCTAGAAACATATATTAACTATGGGGAACATAACGTAATTGATCCCGCCATCATCAAACCTATCCACCGTAAATTCCTTGTACCTTTCATGTCGTTCCCTTCTTGTTTCAATGACGAGGTCGACACAAAGATTTTTGATGGAATTCCAAGACTTCACTCTAAACAAGCGCTACTTTGAGGCCTATGACAAGTGATTCTTAGAAAAACTCTCTAATGGTCCACTTGTTCAAATTTAGGTTCTCTAGGGTGAGGCATTTGATTCCACAACCGCGAAAAAGTCTAGCTCGATTCTATAGCCGATTGGAAACTTCTCTTAACCTATCCACCCTAACTTTCTATGTACCTTTAGTGTCGCTCCCCTTCTTGTTTCTGATGCGGAGGTCGACATAAAAAGATTTTCGATTGGAATTCCAAGATTTCACTCTAAACAAGTGCTACGTTGAGGCCTATGACAAGTGATTCTTAGAAAAACTCTCTAATGGTCCACTTGTTCAAAATTAGGTTCTCTAGGGCGAGGCATTTGATTCCACAACCGCGAAAAAGTCTAGCTCGATTCTATAGCCAGATTGGAAACTTCTCTTAACCTATCCACCCAAACTTTCTATGTACCTTTCATGTCGTTCCCCTTCTTGTTTTGGTGCGGGAGGTCGACACAAAGATTTTCGATGGAATTGCAAGATTTCACTCTAAACAAGCGCTACTTTGAGGCCTATGACAAGTGACCCTTAGAAAAACTCTCTAATAGTCCACTTGTTCAAATTTAGGTTCTCTAGTGTAGGGCATTTGATTCCACAACCGCGAAGAAGTCTAGCTCGTTTCTAAAGCCGGATTGGAAACTACTCTTTGTTTTGAGTTCGCGCTGAAATGAGAGTCAGCAGTCCGTAATGTCACATCCAGAAACATATATTAACGGTTGGGGAACATAACGTAATTGATCCTGCCATCATCAAACCTATCCACCGTAAATTCCTTGTACCTTTCATGTCGTTCCGCTTCTTGTTTCGGTACGGAGGTCGACACAAAGATTTTCGATGGAATTCCAAGATTTCACTCTAAACAAGTGCTACGTTGAGGCCTATGACAAGTGATTCTTAGAAAAACTCTCTAATGGTCCACTTGTTCAAAATTAGGTTCTCTAGGGCGAGGCATTTGATTCCACAACCGCAAAAAAGTCTAGCTCGATTCTATAGCCAGATTGGAAACTTCTCTTAACCTATCCACCCTAACTTTCTATGTACCTTTCGTGTCGTTCCCCTTCTTGTTTTGGTATAGAGGTCGACACAAAGATTTTCGATGGAATTCCAAGATTTCACTCTAAACAAGCGCTACTTTGAGGCCTATGACAAGTGATTCTTAGAAAAACTCTCTAATGGTCCACTTGTTCAAATTTAGGTTCTCTAGGGCGAGGCATTTGATTCCACAACCGCGAAAAAGTCTAGCTCGATTCTATAGCCAGATTGGAAACTTCTCTTAACCTATCCACCCTAACTTTCTATGTACCTTTCATGTCGTTCCCCTTCTTGTTTCGGTACGGAGGTCGACACAAAGATTTTCGATGGAATTGCAAGATTTCACTCTAAACAAGCGCTACTTTGAGGCCTATGACAAGTGACCCTTAGAAAAACTCTCTAATAGTCCACTTGTTCAAATTTAGGTTCTCTAGGGCGAGGCATTTGATTCCACAACCGCGAAAAAGTCTAGCTCGATTCTATAGCCAGATTGGAAACTTCTCTTAACCTATCCACCCTAACTTTCTATGTACCTTTGAGTCGTTCCCCTTCTTGTTTCGATACGGAGGTCGACAATAAAATTTTCGATGGAATTCCAAGATTTCACTCTAAACAAGTGCTCACTATGACAAGTGATTCTTAGAAAAACTATAATGGTCCACTTGTTCAAATTTAGGTTCTCTAGGGGATTTGATTCCACAACCGCGAAAAATCTAGCTCGATTCTATCATCAAAACTATCCACGGTAACCTATCCACCCTAACTTTCATATATACCTTTCATGTCGCTCCCCTTCTTGTTTTTCTTGTTTTTGACGGAGGTCGACACAAAAGATTTTCGATGGAATTCCAAGACTTCACTCTAAACAAGCGCTACTTTGAGGCCTATGACAAGTGATTCTTAGAAAAACTCTCTAATGGTCCACTTGTTCAAATTTAGGTTCTCTAGGGTGAGGCATTTGATTCCACAACCGCGAAAAAGTCTAGCTCGATTCTATAGCCGATTGCAAACTTCTCTTAACCTATCCACCCAAACTTTCTATGTACCTTTCGTGTCGTTCCCCTTCTTGTTTTGGTGCGAGGTCGACACAAAGATTTTGATGGAATTCCAAGATTTCACTCTAAACAAGTGCTACGTTGAGGCCTATGACAAGTGATTCTTAGAAAAACTCTCTAATGGTCCACTTGTTCAAAATTAGGTTCTCTAGGGCGAGGCATTTGATTCCACAACCGTGAAAAAAGTCTAGCTCGATTCTATAGCCGATTGGAAACTTCTCTTAACCTATCCACCCTAACTTTCTATATACCTTTCATGTCGTTCCCTTCTTGTTT
This sequence comes from Hyparrhenia diplandra, assembly GCA_015847255.1. Lineage (NCBI taxonomy): Eukaryota > Viridiplantae > Streptophyta > Magnoliopsida > Poales > Poaceae > Hyparrhenia > Hyparrhenia diplandra. The sequence goes on along the minus strand of JADLZK010009208.1, from coordinate 12,103 downwards.
TGGTACGGAGGTCAACACAAAGATTTTTAATGGAATTCTAAGATTTCATTCTAAACAAGTGCTACTTTGAGGCCTATTATAAGTGATTCTTAGAAAAACTCTCTAATGGTCCACTTGTTCAAATTTAGGTTCTCTAGTGTAGGGCATTTGATTCCACAACCGCGAAAAAGTCTAGCTTGGTTCTAAAGCCGGATTGGAAACTACTCTTGACCTATTCACCCTGAACTTCCTATAATGTCACATTTAAAACATATATTAACCCTTCTTGTTTTGGTAACGTAGATCCCGCCATCAAAAACCTATCCACGGAAATTCCAAGATTTCATGTCTAAACAAGTTCTTTCTTTCGGAGGCTATGACAAGTGATTTTCGATGGAAAACTCTCTAATGGTCCATGTTGGTAAACCTTATAGCATAAAATATACAGGTTTTTAAAATGAAAATAAGGGCTTAAAATGAATATCAACATAGTATAGGGGCTTGACTAACGTGATTCCACTAGTTTTGGTGATTTATATATTTTTCAGGGATTAAACAAAAAATGCCCAAGAGTTTGCAAGCCTTACGACATAAAGACATATCCGTGACGTAACCCAACGTGGAACCTACACTAGAACATTCCGGAAGAGACCAGAGCACCGGAAGGAAGGTGGGGCCCACCGGCGAGAGCCAGCGGCGGCGGCCGCCTGGTGGGGCCCCGTCGCCTCCCATCCCATTCAAGGTCGGGGGCCACCGCCTATGAGGAGCAATCTAGTCCATCCATCAAGGTCGGTTTGATCCAAGGGTCTCGGTGCATCCTCCGGGGCTATATAACAAGACCCCCGACCCTATCTAGTGAAACCAATTCATTCAAGTTCATTTGATTCTACATACCTAGTCCATCATCAAGACCCCAAGTCAAGATCCTAAGCCCTAGTTCCACCATAATTAGAGCAATAGCTATCTAGGTTAGCTCTAGAGGAAGTCAAGTATTGTCTTGGATTCCTGATAGTCAAGAAGTAGCGGGGCCTATGACAAGCTTCACGTGGCTTCTCTCTTTGTATCTCATTTGTAAGTATTTATTAGAATACAATTGCCATGACTTTATTCTATTTAATGATTATATTCTTAGTTATATGCTTCTATGCTTATTATGATTATATATTTAGTTTAGTATGTTTGTCTTTATATTCAAGCATGGAGTCGTATAATTAGCCCCCTTAGATGTACACTATGTGGGTGGTCGACAATGTGTAAACGTGGTGTTTATACAATGTTTGCCTGCGACATCACCCTATATTCTGGGATGTGTGGTAGATCGTGGATGTGATACTCCCATTGAGTCCTTTGGAGTCCACCCCCGAATGTAGGGCTAGTTGAGCTTTGTTACTATGGTAGGTTGGTTTTGTTCCTAATCTTCCTTAGTAATATTCACCATGTGTAGATATAATGCTTCCATACGATGATGACTAGATGTATTGCACTAATTGTAGTATGCATATGCATTGACATATAAGTAGGAGTAACTTAGGAATATTCCATCCATCTCACCTATACTATGGTATTTAGCCTTTTATGATACTAGCTAGTGGCATATGATGATCTTTGACTTGGATGATGCTATTATTATTATTATTATATTATTATTATTATTATTATCTTTATTATGTGACTTACCTCGTTTGAGTTTAGTATGATGCATATGGTTTACTCTACATTACACCACTTTGCAAGTGAATCATCATTAAATCATCAACCTACCCATAGCCCATCCCTTTCTTTTTCGGTAGAATATAAATACGATACCCGGATAGACTCCCGGTGAAGTGCTACAATTGGGTAATTCTATCCGTGCGCTTGCGGTACCGTAATTATATTATCATTGCAAGAGTTTCAAGTGTCATATAAAAGAATATCCGTTCACGCATTTCTTTAGCGTTGTGAGCTAGGGTGACAGACTAGTTTCTTAGGCAATGCTAGAATGTGTGTACATGCTTTTTGTGCCTATCGTGGTGAGATCAACTCCACCATCAATAATGTTACAAAGTCATACACCATAACTAACTCCGTCTAACTTTATTAACTCTCCGATCGACTTTTATTGGAATGTGAGATTAACTCCACATCCAAGCTAACTTATTAGATAGATACCATTTATACATTTCTAGCGCCGTCCTAAATGTGGATCGCGTTAGAGATGTCAACAAGCATTTCGATGGAATTCCGATGCCGGGAAGAAAGGGTGCTAGCCAAACCTAAACACACATACATGGATAGATTGATATCACTTGCATCACGTAATGTATCGAGGACCCATTATCAACTACTCAAACAAGCTTACCCTTGTTTGTCTACTTGTTTTTGATTTTATACAGGGGTAAAAATATTCATTGGAGTAATCGTCAAAAGAGCAATATTGAAAATCAGAATTATTAATCGAAGGGCAAGAATTCAAGCTTAGAACAACATTTACACCTTCCCGATTTGGATGTTGATCAACTTAGGCAAAGCCTATTGCCTATTTTTGAGGCCATGGCGAACAAGACACTTCGTGAATTTTCAACTCCAACTACGGCCAATGTTCGCACTTTGGACCGGATGTTGCAATTGGGGATCATGATTTTGAGCTTAAGCCTGGGTTCATTAATATGGTACAAGCTAGCCAGTTCTATGGAAAGGCACATGAGGATGCTAGGGCTCATCTCCAACACTTTTTGGAGATTTGCAGTACTATCATCATTAAAGGAGTACCAAGAAATGCAATCCTACTCCGTCTTTTCCCATTCTCGTTATTGGGAAGGGCGGCAAGCATGGTTCTACGCTACAAAAGATAAAAATACTACATGGTCACTCTGTTCTCTTTTGCCTTCCTTGCAAAGTTCTTTCCTATAGGCAAGACCAATGCCTTACGGGGGAAGATTGCAAATTTTCAAGAGCAACAAGATGAGTCTGTCCCTAAAGCATGGGAACGCTTTCAAGATAATATCTCAGAATGCCCACATCATGGGATGGAAAATTGTTTACTTATGCAGACCTTTTATCATGGGCTCACTACAAGTGCTCGTGAAACAATGGATGGTTGCAGCGGGAGGCGCTTTCCTATCACTCACACTTACAAAAGCTACTGAACTTGTGGAAAAAATGGCTTCAAACCGAGTTGGAATGAGGAGCGACAACCCCGCAAGAGGTCGGAGGAATGCACCAATCGAAGGAGGTAGACATGTTGTCTGCCAAAATGGATCTAATAATGAAGAAACTTGAGGAGAAAGCTCCTGAGAGGAAAGAAGTCATGCAAATTCTAGACTCCAACATGACATGTGAAGAATGTGGCAACACCGGCCACTCGGGCAATAACTACCCGAGATTGAAGAGGATGTGAACTACATCAACAATAACAACAATTATCGTCCTCAAAGAAAAATCAAGGTTGGAATCAAAGAAAGACCAAACTACCAAGGTAATTATACGGTAACTATCAAGGTAATTTTAATAATTTTAACCAGCCTTCTTTAAGAGATCTTGTTTTAAATCAAGGAAAAACTATGGAAAACTTGTCTAAGAAGTTAACTACTAATGATAAAATGCTAGAAACAATAAACAATAGAATGGATAGTTTTTCTTCTGCGATTAAAAACCAGCATAGTTTCAACAAAATGATAGAATCTCAAATTTCCCAGCTGGCAATTTCTATTCCACTAACCACATCAGGTAAAACTCCGAGCCAGCCGGAAGAATTAGAATCTGCAAATCTTGTAGACATTTTTAATGCAGGTCACTACTTTATGGAAAAGTTGGAGAGCCACCGGGCCGGATGACTCCCTACCACCGAAGAAAGAAGATCCAGGGAGGCCAGTCATCACCATCCAAATTGGACCACACGTATTTGAGAATGCACTATGTGACTTCGGCTCAAGCATCAACATTTTACCTCGGGTAATTTATGAGAAAGTTAATGGTAATCCATTATTATATACAACCATGTGCTTGCAGCTTGCGGATCGATCACTATGCTATCCACAAGGCATACTCCAAGATGTCTACGTACAAGTTGGAAAATCATATGTGCCAAGGCCATTTCGCGATGGTGAATTGAGACAGGAGGTAGTGAAAAGGCACCAATCATATTGGGTCGACCTTTCTTGAGCACAGCTAGAGCAATCATCTATGCCCAGAGTGCAAAGATATGTTTCAGCATTAAGGGAAGAAAAGAAGTATTTAGCTTCAAGAACAAGACACTCACCTCTCCTGCTCATCCTCAAACACCATACAGTTGTGAGATGCCACCAGAACCCACATTCAAGAACACCAAGAAGAACAAAAAGAAGAACAAGAAGGCTCAGCCTGTGAAGGTAATGATGATCAACAAGATAGGTTACGAGAATGACCATCTACTCAAATCTCCAATGCTGAATAAGATGGAAGATCCAGGCATCCCAACTATATCATGCACTATAAACTGTTTGACCTTCAATAACACATATTGTGATACAGGATCCGGCATCAACATCATGGCCAAGGTAACATATCAATTATTATTTGATAAAATGCCCTTGTACCCAACATATGTGCAGCTGTAGATGGCAGACCAATCATGCCGCTTTCTCGAAGGAATTGCGAAAGATGTGCCCGTGAAAATTAATGATCATTATGTCCTCACTGACTTTTTAGTCATGGACATGGGTAAAGAGTTGGACCCACCACTAGTGTTGGGAAGACCATTCCTCAACACTACACGCGCCATCATCTACATAAGAACAGGAGAAATTCACTTCCAATTCCCTACGTAAAAGGTACGCAGTATATTTCAACAGTTATACTAACTATGAAAAGAAGAACAGTCAGCACGTAGACGCCCTCAAAAGAAGAAACAATTGAAGATTCAAGAAGAAGAAGAGGTAGAAGGACCTAGAGAAGAAAAGTCGTCCACCTCAACAAGCGAAGATTGTAAAATCTCGGAAATCAAGGTGGAAGACAAAAGAAATAATGAACCCAAGACAAAAGATATGCGGGTCACTAGAACCTCCCGAAATAAGAAGTGGATAAAGAAAAGACAACTCCCAAAGACATCATCGGGAGAAACATCGATCAAATCATCGAGCCATCAATTGTAACTACTTGACATACCTTGGGAGTAATAAGTGAAACAAGAAAGTCTTGTTCGGAGGACTTTAATCCCCTAACCTTCGCCAAAAGGTAAATTGGTAAGTTATCCATATTTAATTCCCAAAGATTGCATATTTACTTCTACCAGTTGCATAACATATTTCCCTTTTCAAATTGCATCAGAAAAGATAATAAAAATGTTTAGTGCTTTGCATGTTTAAAAAGCTAAAAGCCCCATGTGAGTAAATCTAAGGCTTAACACCTTCAGAGATACTTGCTGTGGTGGCATAAAAATAAAATAAAAATGCATTCATAAGTTCTTTATCTTCTTTTGCATACAAAACAAGAAAACCCAAAAATACTTTTGCTGCTAAAAGATCCCAGGCGACAGAAGCAATATGGCTAAACTCTAACACCTAATCAAGTTCCACTAGCTTTGTTGTCTATTCGAGTTTAGCAGGATTTCAAAGGAGAAGAGACATGATGAGCCGACTGTTGGTATTTATTAAGTGCTATAAGAATATGAAGGATTCCGCAAGCGCACAGAACACCTACCATTGTAGCTTTTCCCTAGGATGAGTATTCTAGAGTATCGTATCCACAGGGAAGCGTTGGCTAAAGAAGCTAATAAGTCACAATCATGTATCTACTAACTTAGCAAACCACTAAACTAAAGTGAGGGGGTAAATGGTAAATGATAGGAGTTATGAACAATATGAATCACACTAGAGAATTCCTAATGATAAATGTGTAGTAGAACGTTGAGAGGACAAATGAGAGATCTTAGGTTCTTATGTACTTCTCTATTACTTAGGTTCTATGATAGCAATCATACCATCGCACTTTGGGACACCAAAGCACTAGCCACAGAAAGGGATGAGAAGGGGGCTAGGAAGGTTTGGCAAGGTCCTACAAACACCAACCCGAACGTGGTGGAATACATCGGCCATCAGGGCTGTCACCACCTGGGGCTACCACAAACAATCCGTGGGGTTGGGTGCAATCTCAGGTAACCTTTAGTCTAGACACCATGTCTACACTATCAATTACTACTCTAATTATGTCTATAACTAGAGCACTCGATGCGAGCGAAGATCCCATGTAATGGCATAACAACTATACTAACCAATTATATGAAAGACATGAAAGTAATGGAGAAGATAAATATATAAATCATAATATCTTACAAAGGAAGGATACAAGACATACCAAACTCTGTAGATTCCTCCAGAACCGAGCATAGCTCCGCTCTCCCTAACTCCCTAGTTGCTAATCTACTACATTGGAGAGTCTAGCCCTAATTCTCTAATGGAGAGGTTGTCCTCACATTGGGACACCTCAATGACCAACAGGTCAGGAGATAATGAATGGAATGAATTAGGGTTTCACCCTGGGGGCAGGGGGTCTTGTTATATAGGGGTCTCCAGGCCTCCCTCCTAGTTCCGTAGGCAATGTGGTACTAATCCTTCCACCATGTATTATGCTAATGCACATAGGCTTAGATGGGCCGAATTCAAGTCTGGGCCTTCTAGAGTCTTCCATTGGATGCACCATAGCCCTTGGATCCAACCGACCTTGGGGAACGGCGTAGATCTAATCTCCATGGCGGTAGTGAACCGACCTATCAAGATGGTCAATGACGTGGGACCGGGGGCGGCCGCCTGATGGTGGCAGCGGCCGCCCTGGCTCTATGCCGTGGGTCCCACCTTCCAGCCCCCGCTCTTCCGGTGTCTTCTAGAATGTTCTTGCGTGGGTTTCAAGTTGGATTCCTTCACGGATAAGTCTTTATGTCGTAGGGCTTGCAAACTCTTGGGCATTTTCTTGTTTAATCCCCTGAAAATATATAAATCACCAAAACACGTGGAATTATGTCAAGAAAGCCCCTATACTATGTTGATATTCATTTTAAGCCCTTATTTCAGTTTTAAAAGCCTATATATTTTATGCTATAACAGTGTCAACACCGACACCATTGTCACCATCTACCTCAATCTCCACATCATCAACCCGACATTCCAATCTAGCTTGGGGAGAGCACCCCCGTTACCCCGATAAGTATCTTTACTACTATTATTATTAGCTAGATATTTGGTTTGCTTACTTTGCTTTAGTTTGCTTAGAGTGAGTCTATATAATCTTTAAAGAGTCTTTCCTATAGTATGAATAAATGATCAAGAGAGAGTGTACACCTTTATGCTTTTGCTCAACTAAAATATAGGAGATGATGAATAGTTGCTCCGTCGTAATGTCTTTCAAGTACCTAGCTTTCAAGCTTAATTTCTCTCGAAGCTTAAATGTAAAACTGCTTTGACTTGAGGTTTACCCTAAACCTGAAATCGTGGATAGCAAATGCTTGCTCTAGAGTCTAGGTAATTGACGGATATGATATATGAAAGTTTTGAGCTGCTATTTCTCTTGCTCCTAGTGACACTAGATTTACGGAGATTTATCTTTTGAAAAAAATTTATAAAATTATACATGATAAGTTCCGTATGACGAGTGTTGAAACTCCTACCCAAACCATATATACATACTCCACGCATTAAGAAAACCCTTCTATATATATAGGCTGCTTGCTTTGCATTGAGTTCGTTCAACCTTTGTCGACCCTTAGAAACTTGTCATGCTGATGTACACTCCATCCACTCATCCACCCATATATTCCATTCCATTAGACTCTACTTATATATATATATCTTTTTTCTATCTTGGAAGTACGCATTCACTATACACACCCACTATATATCCGCCAAATATGTTCCACTCCTATCCGGGAGAAGAGCAATCAAAAATATTCCATTCCAATCAACAATCTTATAAAAGCTCTAATCTATCTCCAAAGAGGTTTATTGCAAAAAGAGACTTGGGCTATTATTCTAAAAAAAAAAAAAAAAAAAAGGAGATGAAAAATGGACAAGTGTCCTATGGGCGAGTAGAGCCTACCTCCCTAAAAGAAAAGAAGAATAAAGGAGAGTTAAAAAATGGACAAGTGTCCGCTGAAAACAATGGGTACTTAGATGCCCGCCTCTCCATTAAAGAAAAATAAAGAAATACAACCTGGTTCTCTCAAATGTTTTCAAGTTTCAAAAGAGATGATTTTTCAAGAGCTAGAAAAGAATTAGACTTTTTCTCATCACATCCATTCCATTCACACCTACCATCATATTCATTTCATTTCATCATGCACATGCATCGATGTGACTTGTGACTTTGGATCCGTTGTTTGAACTTACAATATATGCTTAGCAAGTAAATTTAGTTTTCTCCCCACCTATGAGCTCCGGATATAAGTTTTAGATATAGGGTGAGAGAGAAGAAGGCATAGTGTCCTACTTGCCTTAGTCCAAAAATACCACATACTATGAGAGAAAGGCAAAATAACCTTATTGCCTTAGTAAGGATCCACCAATTACCACATATGAGAGACTTGAAAGGGTCATATCTTGAAGGAACTTTGAGTTTTATTTCAAAATTAGCAAAAAAACTCCGAATGATGGTTGAACAAAGAGTTTGAGACCTAGTGCTTAACTTGATTGTTCTATCTTTCAATTGCCCAAGATCACAAGAAAAGCTACAAGCTCCATGATTAAAGGTAATATGGGTAAGTTAAAGGTTGAAATAGTTTATTCTTATCCGGAGATGAAATTTTGTTTGAAAGCATGTGTACTTACGAGGTGTGAAAGCGTTGCAGCAACTCCTGATCCAACATAGTCTTGCTAGGGACTAGCAAGAGGTAAGCTTGGGGGAGCTTGTTGGTATACCTTATAGCATAAAATATAGAGGTTTTTAAAATGAAAATAAGGGCTTAAAATGAATATCAACATAGTATTGGGGCTTGACTAACGTGATTCCACTAGTTTTGGTGATTTATATATTTTTTTCGGATTAAAATGAGAAAAATGCCCAAGAGTTTGCAAGCCTTACGACATAAAGACATATCCGTGACGTAACCCAACGTGGAACCTACACTAGAACATTCCGAAGAGACCCGAGAGAGCACCGGAAGGAAGGTGGGGCCCACTGGCGAGCCAAAGCGGCGGCCGCCTTTGGGCTTTGGCGGCCGCCGCCCAGTGGGGCCCCCTGTCGCCTCCCATTCAAGGTCGGTTCACCACCTCCTATGAGGAGCAATCTAGTCCATCCATCAAGGTCGGTTTGATCCAAGGGGCTGCCGTGCATCCTCTCGGGGCTATATAACAAGACCCCTTGGCCCCCGGATGAAACCCTAATTCATTCGAGTTCATTCAAGTCATTCTACTCCATACCTAGTCCATCATCAAGACCCCAAGTCAAGATCCTAAGCCCTAGTTCCACCATAATTAGAGCAATAGCTATCTAGGTTAGCTCTAGAGGAAGTCAAGTATTGTCTTGGATTCCTGGATAGTCAAGAAGTAGCGGGAGCGAAGCTTCACGTGGCTTCTCTCTTGTATCTCATTTGTAAGTATTTATTAGAATACAATTGCCATGACTTTATTCTATTTAATGATTATATTCTTAGTTATATGCTTCTATGCTTATTATGATTATATATTTAGTTTAGTATGTTTGTCTTTATATTCAAGCATGGAGTCGTATAGCGCCCCTTAGATGTACACTATGTGGGTGGTCGACAATGTGTAAACGTGGTGTTTATACAACGTTTGCTGCGACATCACCCTATATTCTCGGATGTGTGGTAGATCGTGGATGTGATACTCCCATTGAGTCCTTTGGAGTCCACCCCCCGAATGTAGGGCTAGTTGAGCTTTGTTACTATGGTAGGTTGGTTTTGTTCCTAATCTTCCTTAGTAATATTCACCATGTGTAGATATAATGCTTCCATACGATGATGACTAGATGTATTGCACTAATTGTAGTATGCATATGCATTGACATATAAGTAGGAGTAACTTAGGAATATTCCATCCATCTCACCTATACTATGGTATTTAGCCTTTTTATGATACTAGCTAGTGGCATATGATGATTATTTGACTTGGATGATGCTATTATTATTATTATTATTATTATTATTATTATTATTATTATTATTATTATTATTATTATTATTATTATTATTATTATTATTATTTATTATTATTATTATTATTTTATTATGTGACTTGCCTCGTTTGAGTTTAGTATGATGCATATGGTTTACATTACACCACTTTGCAAGTGAATCATCATTAAATCATCAACCTACCCATAGCCCATCCCTTTCTTTTTTCTCGGTAGAATATAAATACGATACCCGGATAGACTCCTAGTGAAGTGCTACAATTGGGTAATTCTATCTCGTGCGCTGCGGATACCAAAATTATATTATCATTGCAAGAGTTTCAAGTGTCATATAAAGAATATCCGTTCACGCATTTCTTTAGCGTTGTGAGCTAGGGTGACCAGACTAGTTTAAGTAGGCAATGCTAGAATGTGTGGTATAGCTTTTTGTGCCTATCGTGGTGAGATCAACTCCACCATCGATAATGTTACAAAGTCATACACCATAACTAACTCCGTCTAACTTTATTAACTCTCCGATCTGACTTTTATTGGAATGTGAGATTAACTCCACATCCAAGCTAACTTATTAGATAGATACCATTTATACATTTCTGGCGCCGTCCTAAATGTGGATCGCGTTAGAGATGTCAACAGTCCACTTGTTCAAATTTAGGTTCTCTAGGGTGAGGCATTTGATTCCACAACCGCGAAAAAGTCTAGCTCGATTCTATAGCCGATTGGAAACTTCTCTTAACCTATCCAACCTAACTTTCTATGTACCGTCGTGTCGTTCCCTTCTTGTTTTTGATGCATCGAAGGTCGACATAAAAAGATTTTCAATGGAATTCCAAGATTCCACTCTAAACAAGTGCTACATTGAAGCCTATGACAAGTGATTCTTAGAAAAACTCTCTAATGGTCCACTTGTTCAAATTTAGGTTCTCTAGGGCGAGGCATTTGATTCCACAACCACGAAAAAGTCTAGCTCGATTCTATAGCCAGATTGGAAACTTCTCTTAACCTATCCACCCTAACTTTCTATGTACCTTTCATGTCGTTCCCCTTCTTGTTTCGGTACGGAGGTCGACACAAAGATTTTCGATGGAATTCCAAGATTTCACTCTAAACAAGTGCTACGTTGAGGCCTATGACAATTATTCTTAGAAAAACTCTCTAATGGTCCACTTGTTCAAATTTAGGTTCTCTAGCGTGGGGCATTTGATTCCACAACCGCCGAAGAAGTCTACCTCGTTTCTAAAGTCGGATTGGAAACTACTCTTTGTTTAGAGTTCGCTGAAATCAGCGCCGAGAAATCCCTAATGTCACATCGAAACATATATTAATGGTTGGGGAACACATTGTAATTGATCCTACCGTCATCTAACCTACCCACCCTAACTTCCTAGGTACATTTCGTGTCGTTCCCCTTCTTGTTTCAGTACGTAGGTCGACACAAAGATTTTTAATGGAATTCTAAGATTTCATTCTAAACAAGTGCTAGTTTGAGGCCTATTACAAGTGATTCTTGGAAAAACTCTCTAATGGTCCACTTGTTCAAATTTAGATCTCTAGGGTGGGGCATTTGATTCCACAACCGCGAAAAAGTCTAGCTTGATTCTATAGACGGATTGGAAACCTCTCTTAATCTGTCCACCCTAACTTGCTATGTACCTTTAAATGTCGTTCCCCTTCTTGTTCGATGCACGGAGGTTGACACAAAGATTTTCGATGGAATTCTAAGATTTCACTCTAAACAAGTGCTTCGTTGAGTCCTATGACAATTATTCTTAGAAAAACTCTCTAATGGTCCACTTGTTCAAATTTAGGTTCTCTAGGGCGGGCATTTGATTCCACAACCGTAAAAAATCTAGCTTCGATTCTATAGCTAGATTGGAAACTTCTCTTAACCTATCCATCCTAACTTTCTATGTACCTTTCATGTCGTTCCCCTTCTTGTTTTGATGCGGAGGCGACACAAAGATTTTCGATAGAATTCTAAGATTTCACTCTAAACAAGTGCTATGTTGAGGCCTATGACAAT
>JADLZK010009207.1:0-108466 GCA_015847255.1 Hyparrhenia diplandra | reverse complement strand
ACACTTAATGTATAATAGACCAATGCTCATAATAGGGTAAAATAAAGTAGGTAGTAGGATAACTTGACACACACACACTCGAGCCAATCTCAAGGATAAATATAAAAGAATGAATAAAAGAATAAATCTAATATGGAGCGTGCATATCCTAGATAGTCATGTCAAGATAGCGCTTACACACATGTTCAACTGTTAGAGATTCTAATTCAAGAAAGCCAAGGTCTCGCGAATTACTTTTGGGCACCGCCCACGCCCAAAGAATGTTGTCCCAAGAATTAGCACCACGCCACACCAACGTGGGGATTTCAAGGGACTTACAAGGCTAGTCACGACCAAGTCACCCTACCCCTCAACCGTGGATGCGCCACACAAAAAGATAGGCAACCCCTAGCCCGCACACCACGCCTACACTAGTGATTATTACTCGGGCGTGTTAACAAGGCTTACCCGCCCCCGTCCTTCTACCAGCACCGCCCCGAAGGAAATCCACTATCAATCCCGCAACCCAACATCAACCAAGGCTAACTCTAGGTAGAACTCGTTATATCGATCTAGCTCTTTGGTCTAAACATGTATGTATGATAGACTAAGCATGAAGTTCTATAAGACAAGATCATGATATAGGAACTATAGACTAGTTCTTCAACCAAGATTATATCACAAGAACTTTGCTCTAATTCAAGAACATGACTATATTGATAAGTAGAGAACAAGAACAAGATGAAGAACTCTAAATTGCTCATACCGAATAGCTTCAAAATGTCTTGTCTCCTTTATTTCTTTGCCCAACTCCTCCTAAGTACAAACTAAAAAGAAGAAGAAAGAAGAAGAAGAAGAAGAAGAAGAAAGGAGAAGAAGAAAGAAGAAGAAGAAGAAAGGAGAAGAAAGAAGAAGAAGAAAGAAGAAGAAGAAAGGGAGAGGAAGAAGAAGAAGAAGAAGAGAGAGGCTACATTGTGTGGTGTGTTATACAAGTGAGGGAGTGCCCATCTATTTATAGGACCTTCACCATGGGATCCTCTCTTGGCTAAGCCATTTGGTACTAATCCCGCGACCGCTTTTCTCGGCAAGCAAACACCGCCCAAACTTTTCAGTCGAGATGGGCCGCCAGATCTAAGATGGGCCGATTTGGCCTCCGGGAGGGTGCGCGCTACAAGACCCTAAGGTGCGCCCGCACCAATATTTTATCCGTTTGGGCTGAAACTTTGCATGAGCACGTGGGCCTCGGAGTTAGCTTCGCTTCGAAAGTATTCGCTCACTGAACCGATTTCAGATGAGAAAGTTATGCCCAAAATATTGAACCCATGTCCCGCGGTCCGCTTTATCATTTCATGTTGGACTCGGGCCTCGACCTCTTGGGCTTGTGCTTGATATTGATATTTTATGGACTTTTCTCCCTTGGGCTTGATGTTCTCGTGGAATGTGCTTTCCAGGAGGTGCCGCTTTGGTGCATTTTCCACTTGGTTTTTATATAAATCCTCGCAAAACATTATTTGGCACTACAAGTGGAATTATGTCAATAATAAATGTATATGTGTGTAGTAAGGTATAGTTTCACCCCCTTATTGGTAGAATGTTGACATAAAAAATATGTCGTTGGTGACCGTCAACAGCTCCTTCCATATGGGGAGGGGAATTTTCCAATGAGCCCCCTCTCCTCTACCTATAAAAGGAGGCCATCTCCCACCATTGTAACACACACCATTTGGAGCCTCCTCACTTTCTACTCCTCTTCTCCTCTCCTCTCTACTCCTCCACTTCTCTAGTTCTTTTAGTTCTTTAGTAGTATTTGGAGCAAGGCTAAGCTTCATTGGAGAGCTTGTACTTGGGAGAAGGAATATTCGTATGAATACATTTATGGTTTATCCTCAAGTCTTGATCTCATATGCTTGTGCAATAGAGCTAGAGTATTTGCATGTTATATTCTTGACATGTTGTTCTCGACATGATCATGATAGAAGAACTAGACTATAGTTCCTATGTCGTGGTTAGTCGTATAGAACTTAGGGCCTAACCATTCATGCCATGTATTTGAGTAGAGTAAGAGTTGAGCTGAGGTGGCGGTTCGTTGTGGCTTTCGGCCCGGTCTATATCTTAGCCCGGCCCATCCGGAGGGTGGGGGTCTCGGGGGATATGGGTCGCATCCTTAATACGCGGGCATGGTGCCCGGTAAGCGGAACCTTCGAATATGAGTGCATGCCACGGTTGAGGGGGTAGGCGGCTTGGTCGTGACAAGCCTTGACCGCCCCTTGAAATCCCCCACGTTCGTGTGTGTCTTTGTAGGAGTTCGTGAATGCTTCTATTGGGTCGTATGGCACCCGAGTCTCCCCGTCCATCTCACTCTCAGCCTAAAACTCTAGTCATCTATGTTTGCATGATTATTAACTTGTTCTTTTGCACAGCTACTTTAGAATGCCTGCTCCACTTAGGAATATTCTTTATTCTTTATTTTCCTTTTATCCTTGAGGTTGGCCCAAGTGTGTGTCACACTATCTTAAACTATCATGACTTACCCCTCGTATTGAGTATTGGTCAACCGCATAGACATGTTGTCTTGTTCATGCCCCTCGCTACAGTCCTACACCATGCCTTCCTTTGGGAAAATATAAATAACGATACCCTGAATATCTCCGGGTGAAATGCTACAATGGTATTTCCGCGGCGCTATGGACTTGTTCTCAGAAATGCTACAGAATGCCACCGACATCCCGTGGCGATGGTAGCCGGAATGTAACAATTCCCGCAAAGTCGCTGTGGGAAGTAAACCCTCGGGTTCCTGCTTTTTGCCTTTTTGGCACTTGCGCTTTAGGAAACACAACAAAGCGCATGTAATTGTCGTTGTAGCTTTCACCCTAAATATTCAGGTATCGTATTTTCCACGTGAACAGAGGTACTCTCTCCTAACTAGTTCGCCCAAGGACACACAAAGCCAAAGATGGGGAGGATTATTGAGAAGGATTCGCACACCTTTAAGATCTATGGATAGCCTCGCTTTAGAGCTACTTGTTCACTTCGGCACCCAAGAATCGCCCAAACCGGGATGGAGACCGGCATTTAGCACTACGCCACACCCGAACAAGGGGATTACAAGGGACTGACAAGGTCGTCACAACCCAAACCGCCTACCCCTCAACCGTGGGATGCGCCACAAAAGATAGGCAACCCCTAGCCCGCACACCACGCCTACACTAGTGATTATTACTCTAGCGTGTTAACAAGGCTTACCCGTCCCCGGGTCCTTCTACTAGAGCACCGCCACAAGGATCGACTATCAATCCCGCAAAACGAGTAGATAATGCTTGGATAAACATGAGACAATAAAGGTTATCGGAATCGTGGAAACTTACTTAGCCAAGATCCCATGAGGGAGCCGAAAGCACTAATCCACCGAGGTACAAGTCCGGGAGTCGCCGACAAGTCCCAAGACTTCCCCCGCCCCCGGCCCTCACATCTCCTCCTCCGCCGATCTCTCTACTACTAATGTGAGCCTAAGCCCATTGGATTGAGGTGGAAGAGTAGAGGGAAGAGCCCTACTAAGAGGAGGGAGAGCTCTTGCCTTGGAATGGTGTGTGTTACATTGAAGAGATGGGCTCTATTTATAGGGAGGGAGGTAGAGGTTATCTCTATACATGGAAGTATTTCATGCCGCCTCCACCGTGATGCAAACTGACCTCTCCAGTCGGGCAACAATGTTTCCTTGTGAATGGCGTCGAAAAACCGAAGAGAACCGGGCCAGAAGGCCTTGAACCGAGTCAAACCGCCGGATTCGGGCGCCGCCGCATTTCGGCGAATATGCGCGCCATGCAGCCAACCGCCTAAACCGGCTCGACCGCGACTCCAAACGCGCCCGAATCAAGGCGCAGCCGTGCAACCGCCTTTGGGAGCTGCGGCGCCACGCGGCCTGGGCCGGCCGCCGAGCCGAAGCGCCCGCCCGAGAGGCTACAAGACGCCGCCCCCGGGACCGCCACATGTCATCGGCGGTTTGCCTATTTGAAATGTGGAGTGCGCCGCGTGCTTCCGTGTGGTGGGCTGCCGCCGGGCCCCGCCGTCGCCTGCCACGCCGTGCCCCGAGCGCGCGCTCCCCCCGTGGGGGTACCGCCACTTGGCCGTGCTCGATTGGCCGGCCTCGCCGCCCGTGCCACCGGGGAGCAGCACTGCGCGTGTGGCCCCGCATGTCGGCGAAGTGTGCCCCCGCCGCCGCCGCTTCACGTGCCCCGGTATGCCACGCAGTGCATCTTTGATTGGCCCCGCATGGCTACCACGAGCTTACGTGTAGGTCCCTTTATTTCATGTGCATTCTTATTTGTTGAATATCTTTTCCATCCCGAGTCCAAATATATCAAGTAATATATCCATTTTGATCAGCGTGATGAGCTCTCCGCGATGGTGTACTCCGCTTTGACATATAAGATACTTTTTATTGATGATAAATGAAGAATTCCTGCATTGCACTTAGAAATACCAAAACTTGTGGAACTTGTTAGAATTAGACCCTACCACTAAGTTTGGTGGTCGAAAAGTGAATGTTTTATGTAGGTGTTGATGGTATAAAATAGGTAGTTAACGAATCGTCAACAAAAACCCCCCACACTTAGTCCTTTGCTCGCCCTCGAGTAAAGGTTGAGGACTAAGATGGGTCATCTCCTTGATATGTAACCCGCATACAAATTATTCCAAGCTTCACCTCGCACTTGTGAACTTTTTTTTTTGTGTCTACCACGTTAATCTTGGGTAATTGAATTATAGAACAACACAGATTCAAATCCCCTTGCTTCAAATATGTGCAAGAACTTGGGTTTTTTATTGATTTTGAAAATGTAAATATAGCCTTGCTCCCCGAATGATTCACTCGTATCACTCAATTTTGTGTTTGGTTCCTCACCAAGGCATATCGAGGTTTTGCCTTCTTTCTTTCCTACTTCTAAAAAAGCTTATGTGGATCTTTGGGCAGGGAAAGATATGAAGGCATACTTACTCGCATATGTTGCTAGGTCAAAGCTCTGATCCAAGGAGAAGGATGGCATACCCCTAGATCAAGAAGTGCATATGTGTGTGGATATTATAAAGTGGAACCTATACTATACTCCTTGATATGTGTGATCTCTTTATAATAAACTTTATTCTTGAGAACATGGCTATCTTTTTGCATGAGCCTTCATGTGCTCATCATTTTTTTTTTCTTTCTTCCCCTTTTTTTTCATAAAAGCCTTGGACCTTCATGTGTCCAACCTTTTTTTTTTCTCTCTCGTGGGACCTTCCTGTGTCCCTATATTTTTTTTCATAGCCATGTCTCTTTAACCCACAAATATAACGAGAGATCACTATCGTAGAACATGGAGTATTTATTTCTAAGATATCTTTTTTTTTTTGTCTACTCCCGCGTAGGAGCAGTTTTTTTTTTTGTATGGTGGACGGAAGCATGTTTTAGCGTATTCCCAAAGTAGGAATAGCCGGTATATGTGGAGTGTACGTGATTCTTGATCTTGGGGGCATGACAACTATCTCAACAAGGGTCAACAAGACTTGACACAAGCTCAATGCAAAGATAAGTAGCATATGTGTAAGAATTTTGGCACTTGATAAACTTGATATGGCTCTGGTAGGAATTTTGCATATCATTGAGGAGCATGCTATTTTGAATTTTGAATTTTGAAAATAAATCCCAAGTTCATATAAAAGAGCAAGGTTCATATCATCTAGCTATATCACATATTCCAATTACCTAGATAACATGGGGTCCCCTATGATAGATAGTTCACAAGGCATAGGAATATTAGCGAGGAATAAAGAGTATGCACATTTTTATCAAAGGATAGCATGGAGATGGATCGTCCAAAAAGTTTTGTCTTTTTGATATGTTCAAATTTAAACTTCAGAACTTTTGTGAGATGTGAGAGCGAGAGTTTTGCACAAACCACCGCTTTGAAGAGGAAGGAGTTAATGGTAGTCGCTCGCCTCATCCTTCTCCATCATGAATTGCTTCTACGCCGTGCATTTGTGTTGGGGAGATCTCGGATGGGTGTGCTTATATGCTTGAGAGATCTCCCCACACTTATTCTTGTACTGCTTATTTTAAACAAAGAAAACAAAACAAAAACAACAACATGGCTCTATCGGCAAGAATACCGTGGAGCTTTTATTATGAGAACTTTATTTTATTTTATTTTATTTTATTTTTATTTGTTATTTTTATTTGTTCACCTCATCATCACTCAAACAAAGCTAACATAAAGAAGCATTGTGAACATAGCCTTGATCTATCTCCAACATAAGATACTCTCATAGATCATGACAAAGAAAACTCTAGGTTCATTAACCAAGATCCAACACCATGTTGAATTTTGATTAAAGGAGATCTTTTTAACCTAAGCACCATGCTCAATTTAAAAAGACCTATGAATGCATCACAAGAAATACACCCAAACCGTAGCGTATGACATAATCATGAGAAGCATAAAGTTTTTGGTTCTATGGAGACAAAAAAAATGAGTGAAGAGTGTTGGTGAACATTTATTTCCCTTGCATACCGGATATACTTTACCGACAAAGATCTACGGATGAAGCATCGGTTGTTGCCGCGGTTTGCGTGATGACCCCGCCTGTGTGCACCTCAAGGCTAGGCCACACACACACACACACGTGTGTATGGGCCATGTGTCTTGATTTATGGTAGCAAAGAAAAGGATGAGAGACAAACCCTTCTTGCTTGTTGAAGCAATGATGGGTGGAGTCAGCAAAGACTTTGGTATGTATCTTGAGCATCGCGGGGGCCAACCTGCTCCTCTCTCTTATTATTTTTTCTATATATTTTTTTTTTTTTCAACAACACTCTTTTTTTTTTCTCAATCCCCTTTTTTTTTTTTTTTTATTTTTTTTTTTTTTTTTTTTCAACCCCTTCTCTCTCTTTTTTTTTTTTTTTTTTTTTTTTTTCGACAAGGTAGGGCTGACATCATTTTTTATTTGCCATTGTTTTTTTTTTAATGTCCCCTTGGTGGGTGGAACTTGAGATCGCCACTATCTTCCCCCACACTTAGACTTACATTGTGCAAAGTCAAGTGTGCAAGGTCCGGGTCTCTTTGTGAGTGTGTTCCATCACCCATGAGCATCAAAGTTTTCCCTTTTTTTTTTTTTTTTTTTTTGATGTCGCCCTCATGTTTTCAAGCATCGCGTGCCTCTTTTTTGATCTTCTTAATCGATCTCCACCTGAAATGGTTAGCGACAAGAATACCCGAAGGTGCATACTAGCCCGATAACATGTTCTTGCTTTTATTAATATAAGAGAGAAAGACTTTTTTTTAATTGTCCGGGTATCTCCCTAAGAAGGCTTAAGTTATGGTCCTAAGCTTGACCAAGGGAAAACATCTTGCGCCTAACAAGTGGTGAAGTTCCCGCCACCACTAAGAGTTTTAGCATTACGCTCAAGCCGCAAGATTAGCGTCATTGTGCTACTATGAGACTTGCAACCATTCTCTTAAAAAGAATTTATAACAAAGACCAAGAGATGGTTGTGATCTTAGTAGAAGCACTCAGCTAGAAGCAAAACAAACTCTAGAGAACCCAAAGGTGAGCATGAAACATGAGATGTTTCAATGAAAAACTTGTCATGCACAAATTTAGGTTTCTGCTTGGTCTCAAGAGTTGTCGCTTCATGCATGTCCATGGCATATGAGTGAAAGACGAACATTGAATCTCGACCATTGTCAAGAACAATGTTTTGTTGGCCAGAGGGACATGACTTGTATTCGAGTGAAGGTGAGAGGTATTTCGTTTCACTAAGATGCAAAAGCAACTTGGGTGAAGCGAATGGAATTATGAACGTCGCCTCCTCGAACATGTTTTGGTTGGGAAGATGCTTCGCTTTTGGGATTTCAAGGTGAGAGCGTAGCAATCCTTCCCAACTTCTCATCATGGCTCCCCTCTATAGGTTTTTTTTTTTTTTTTGTGAAAAAACTTTTCAAGAGGGTAGCCTATGAGACGATTGAAGTCAAGGATGAATTAGATATGAAAGTCTACGCGCACCCTCGGCTTCATGAAAGTCCAAGGTTCCGTCATCATCCTTGAATTCAATCGCGAACTCCGAAGGACAAAGCATTCCTTCCTTCGGGTGTTCGTGGTTCGGGAGAGGGCTCAACAAATCGCTTCTAATGATGGTATGGGGAATAGTTCGACCGATGAGGGCTCCTCAAACTTGACATGCCCTCGGTGGAGGGGAATAGGTTCTACAACGGGAGAAGCGTGCTTCTCTAGGATGTGGTGAAGGTTTTTTTTTTTTTCTATTCCGTTGTAGGTTCACATGCAAACAACCCTCCGACGGTCATGTCAAGGCATAGGGCGGCGTCTCGTGTCAAGACCCGCACAAAAGATATGCAAAAGCACACTATCGGGTAATGACAAGTCTAGGCCAACTTGTATAAACATTATAAACCCGCCTAGGCTGCACCTATGGACTCCTTCTCATCCTATTTGAAATCGAGGATTGTCCTTGGTAGGCATTGATGGGGAAGAATGCTAGACAAAAATTGTCTTTGAGTTCTTCTCACCCCCATTCAAACTTCCTATGACAATAGTGTACTATTGTTTTGCTTTCCCCGAAGAGGGAGAGCGTAAAAACAAATTCCACATGTGAATTTGAATCATGCCAGAATGCCGAGGCATGATTATAGCTCCTCGAAATCTCGTAGGTGGTTACATAGGTTTTCAAAAATTGTCACCCGAGAAGGAGTGTGCCCGAACCAAAGTTTTTTTTTTTTTTTTTTTTTTTGAAATAGAGTGGAGTTCATGGCCGGATGAAGACTTTGAATTTTTTTTTAAAAAAAATAGAATGTGGCCCAAAGAACTCTCCCTTCGAAGCAAAAAAAGATTTTAAATTTGGAGTAGGCTTCATTTTGAAAAAAAAAAAAATAAATAACTATTTTGATTTTTTTTAAAGGATACATACGAGGACAAACTAGGTTCAAGATAATAGCAACCGCTCCCGGCAGAACGGCGCCGTAAAAGCTTGTTGACGTTTCTTAACGTCCGCAGAAGAATCCGCAAGCCGCATGTAATTGTCGCTTGTAGCTTTCACCGAAATATTCAGGTGGTCGTCGTATTTTCCACAAGGAACGGAGGTACTCTCTCCTAACTAGTTCGCCCAAGGACACACAAAGCCAAAGATGGGGAGGATTATTGAGAAGGATTCGCATACACCTTTAAGATCTATGGATAGCCTTGCTTTAGAGCTACTTGTTCACTTCGCACCAAGAATCGCCCAAACCGATGGAGACCGGCATTTAGCACTACGCCACACCCGAACGTGGGGGATTACAAGGGACTGGACAAGGTCGTCACAACCCAGCCGCCCTACCCCCTCAACCGTGGGATGCGCCACAAAAGATAGGCAACCCCTAGCCTGCACACCACGCCTACACTAGTGATTATTACTCTAGCGTGTTAACAAGGCTTACCCGTCCCCCGGGTCCTTCTACTAGAGCACCGCCACAAGGATCGACTATCAATCCCGCAAACGAGTAGATAATGCTTGGATAAACATGAGACAATAAAGGTTATCTAATCGTGGAAACTTACTTAGCCAAGATCCCATGAGGGAGCCGAGCACGAATCCACCGAGGTACAAGTCCTGGGAGTCGCCGACAAGTCCCAAGCACTTCCCCCGCTCCCGCCCCTCACATCTCTCCTCCGCCGATCTCTCTACTACTAATGTGAGCCTAAGCCCATTGGATTGAGGTGGAAGAGTAGAGGGAAGAGCCCTACTAAGAGGAGGGAGAGCTCTTGCCTTGGAATGGTGTGTGTTACATTGAAGAGATGGGCTCTATTTATAGGAGAGGGGAGGTAGAGGCTATCTCTATACATGGAAGTATTTCCCCGCCGCCTCCATCGCATGCAAACCGACCTCCCGTGGTCGGCAACAATGTTTCCTTGTGAATGGCGCCGAAAACCGGAAGAGAACCGGCCAGAAGGCCTTGAACCGAGCCGAACCGCGGATCCGGGCGCCGCCGGCATTTCTGGGCGGAATATGCGGCGCCATGCAGCCGAACCGGCCTAAACCGGGCCTGGACCGCGACCCAAACGCGCCTGAACCGCGCAAGGGCCGGCAACCGCCCGGGAGCTGGTGGCGGGCCCACGCCCCGGGGCCGGCCGGGCCGAGCCGAGCGCCTCGCGAGGCGAAGCGCTGCACGCTGTCGCCCCCGACCGCCACGTGTCGCCGGCCCGGTTTTGCTCATTTGAAATGTGGAGTGCGCCGCGGTGCTTCCTTCCGTGGTGGCCGCCGCCGCGGGGCCCCGCCGTCGCCCGGCCGCCGCAGTGCGCGGCGAGTGCGCTCCCGCTGTGGGGAGGCAAATGGCCACTTGGCCGTGCCGATTGGGCCCGGCCGCCCGTGCCACCGGGGGGGAGCAAAGACGCGCCAGGCCCCGCATGTCGGTGTGCCCCCGCCGCCGCTTCACGCGTGCCCTGGTACGCCACGTGTGCATCTTTGATTGGCCCCGCATGGCTACCGTAGCCGACGTGTAGGTCCCTTATTTCATGTGCATTCTTATTTGTTGAATATCTTTTCCATCCGGAGTCCAAATATATCAAGTAATATATCCATTTTGATCAGCGTGATGAGCTCTCCGCGATGGTGTACTCCGTTTTGACATATAAGATACTTTTTATTGATGATAAATGAAGAATTCCTGCATTGCACTTAGAAATACCAAAACTTGTGGAACTTGTTAGAATTAGACCCTACCACTAAGTTTGGTGGTCGAAAGTGAATGTTTTATGCAGGTGTTCATGGTATAAAATAGGTAGTTAACGACCGTCAACAGCATGCTCTCATATTTGAAGGTGTCGTAATACCCGGGCACCATGCCCGCGTATTAGAGCACTACTCTTGTCCCCCCCCCCCCGATCCCCACCCTACGGATGGACGGACTAAGACAAGAGCAAACCCAAAAGAACGACGAACCGTTATCCCATCTATAATCATGTTATGCATACAATGATCGATGAAGAACGAATATGAACATGTCAAGATTATGATATGCAAACTATATACTAGTTCATATATCAACACTATAACATGAACAAGACTATACTCTAATTCATAAGTTAGACCATGATCATAGAAATAGAACTTGCAAATAGAAGAAAGATCCATCGAAGATGTATATTACCAAAGAACTCTTTCTTCTAGATTACAAGCTCTCCCTTGTAGCTCTTCTACTCCAACTCTAGCCAAAGAAGAAGAAGAAGAAGAAGAAGAAGGAAGAAGAAGGTGGTAGAGAGTGAGGTGGTGCTGCTGTAGGTGAACTCCAAATGGTGTGTGTGGAAGAAGGAGGAGAGGGGAGCTATTTATACACAAGGGAGAGGAGGCTAAATGACCCTAATACCCCTAAACCGACCTTGGCAAAGCGTCCCAGTGCACGTTGAACCGCCATCCCACCACCGCACCGCCCTCCAGGTGAGTTAATGTACCTACCGCCGGCCGGGCTCGAACCGCCCCCGGGAGGGTGCGGGCGCACCCCTCTGGGCCCGGGCCGGCCCAGGCTTTGGCAGGCCGTCGTCTTTCATCGTGAAAAGTTGTGGAGCGGTGTTTGGTTGGCCCAATTCTGACATTTTGGTCCGATTCCACCCTGGGCTTGTGTTCTTCTGAAGTGCGCTTTCTAGGGTTGCGCCTTTTGGTTGTATTTGCACCTGTTTTTATTATAAATACTACAAAATACATTTTGGACACTACAAGTGGAAATATGTGAGTAATAAATGTATATGAGTATAAAAAGGTATAGTTTCACTCCCTTTATGGTAGTATGTTGACGGGAAAAATATGTCGTTAGTGACCGTCAACAATCTACCTTGCATCACCTTGGCACCAAATCCACGTAAAAACTAGTTGCAATCAAAGTACCAAAGTGGTTTTGTACAATCTTATTCAGACTTGCTACCATGGATACATGGTCCTTAATTGGTTAACAAGCTACATCATCCATGACATATCCTGTTTTGCCATGGTCAACCTCTTGCTGACCATTCATCTCATTCTCATTCTTTCGGTCAGTTTTAGATCACGACACCAATTATGTTGCTTTAGTGGACAAACATGCCCTACAACACGCAAGTGATGAGAAACCCATCATCATCTCGACTTATACCGTCTAAACAATTTAAGCATGGATTACTCGATAATCAAAACTAAACACTCATTGTTTGAGTGGTGCAAAGGCATTCAATGAATGGAAGCTCAAATAGGTAAACATAGGTAATACTATAACATTGCAATATGCGCATACTTAACCATAGTCAAATTATGCAAGCACAAACAACTACGCAACCACACATGGACTTAGTGTCGGATTTTTCATCTTCTATTCCATAGTTGCGCTGTGGATCGTGTTTCCTAAACATCGTGTTCCTCGTTACGCTCTCTTTGTGTGCACGCAGCAACAAAGGCTTGCAAAAGATCATTGCCGCTTGGTTGTCTCGCCATTGATGGTCCGCCATCAACCGCAAACTAACATGCCTCTACAAAAACTGTTACATCGACTCCTAGTCTCTCGCAATACAATAAGTTATAATTCCCTAATTCTTATCCACTTATGATTTATTCTTCATCTAATATTAATCAACTAATTATCTCAACCTAGATGAAGAGGATGAAAGCACTTGATTTTTTATCCATGGGTTAGATCAAGTTTAAGTAATGGATATTTAGGTTTTTAAGTTCTCCATAATATGTAGTGTTTTAAGTCTTTTATCTTTTTTTGTTGTAACACAAATGTTTATTTAACTGTTATATATACTCTTGTCGTGTATGTATTTTATACTACATGATTGTTGTTGGTTTGAATGTTTCCCCTACTCATGATCTGCTCCCCTAGGAGTGACATAGATGTATGGAACCGAAGACTTCTAAAGAAAAGTTCAATCACATTGACTATTCTATCAACAATGGCATTGAGATTAAATCAAGTGGCAAATTCTATACAAGATGACATCCTTGGCTTAGACATAAGGTTCTTCACAACTTCACTCTTGAGCAGGGGGTGAAGACTTGGACTTCGCTTGCTTCGACCGTGATCCTAAAAGGTAAACAAATATGTAGTTCCATCAAATGGATCTACTATGGAACCCAAATGCTAGATGCACTTCCTAATGAGTTGGTTGCCTTTATTTTGTCTATCTTGGAGCTAGAATTATGTAGTAGGCCATACGCACTCGTAGCCATTTGGTTGAAACTACTCTCTATTATCTATAGACAATATTATTTGTAACCTAACAATGGACTTCATTAATTATCTATCAATGGATGTAGAGGTCAAATATATGTTTTTGCTTTCAATATGTTTTACTAGAATTAGTTTTTACTAATTATTTTTATCCATAATATTTTTACAACATATGTCAATTAGTAAAAGCAAACAAACACTGACACATGCTTACAAACATCAAAACATACATACATCAAACATTATCTGGGGGCATATTACACTTTTCTGAGGAAAGCTTCTCATTTCTAGAGCTTGAATCAGCTTCAATAGCTTAAGAGTGGAGCTCCTCTGGCATATTTAGATGGAATAGAGGTGAAGAAACTAAAGCATTTTCTAAAATGTACTTTTATAAACTATAAACTATAGCTAAGATGAATATTGTTGGAGAAAATGTTAGCCGCCGACGTCCATTCTATCGTACACCACGTGCTTAGGGTTTTGGAATTGTGGTGGGGTAAGAAGGGGATGGGATCGGGGATGACAATCATCCTAGTGTTGGAGGCGGCTTGATGGCCTGTAAGATGGCGGAGGACATCCGGTGATGAGCAACGAGAGATAGGGATGGAGACAAAGGTCGTGTTGTAGTACTCTTTCGTTTTTGTTAGGAAAAGATAGGTTCCTATGATATGGGAGGTCAGTGGAAGCACTGATGGAGTGGCGTTGACCGACGCGTCGAACAATGACAGAAAAGAAAACAGTGTTTGAGAAAGTAGAGGAAGAAGAAAAATAGGGGGAGTAACCTATGTGTGAGCGATTGATCCAAATCCCGAATGTTTGTTCAACTCGCACTACCACAATTATTTTTTTTTAAAAAAAAGCAGAAACAAACAAACTGCACAAACCACAAAATCCCCGGATTCTGCAAACAGCGAGTGGGCCGCCTTTTTTTACAATGCAGCCCTTTTTTAAAACAAATTTTACATTTAGCCCCCGAGCGACATAAGTGTATCTTTGGACCCGGGGGTCGGAGCCATGACTCGTGGCGCCGAGGTTGAACGTCTCGGCGCCACCCCACACGGCGCCGAGGTGTTTTTCCGCTGACACGGTGGCGAACGAGGTGGCGTTGACATGGCAGGAGCTCGGAGCCACAGATCTCGGCTCCGAGGTCCAAATTGCAAAAATGCACGCCTGGTTTTCAGTGGACATGGGGGACTCGATCTAAAGTTTCTCCTTCTCCCGTCTTCTCTTCTCCCGTGCACACACAGCCCGTCAAAAAAAAAAAAACGCCGCACTCCTTGAAGACGTATGATTCAACTACAGAGCAGTTTCGAATAACATATGACCTGGCTGCATTTTGATTGATCCCTTCCTAGTTATTCGACCTAGGCCAAGTCTAATCGTCAGTACAACTTTCACAATGATTCCTTGGCTCTCTAGTATTGAGTCGACATACAGGCCTGAACCAGCGCATGTTGCACATAGCACAGCACCTTTAGCTTCACAGCTTGAGCAAGGAGGATTATCCCCAATATTTTTCTTTTCCAAATTTCGACCGGATGGTTTTCCAACGTCCACTGAAAAGTGTTGTCAAAAAAAAAAAAACGTCCACTGAAAAGCAGGCGTGCTTTTTGCAATTTTGCTAAATAAAAATTCAATGCAAATTTATTATACATACTTTGCACGCTAACAGCCAGCAAACTAAGACCACGACTAATCACACTCATGCTAAAGAGTTGTCTCACAATAAAAATACATAATTATAACATTTGGATTCTTAGACAGCTGAAGTCATGGATTGAGAAAAACACCTATATTATACATTCTAGCTTAGCTTACTTTAGTAAATTATACAAAATTGATCACCATAATAAATTATACACATAAATATTTACCGGGCGCCGTTTCTAGTATAAAAAGATTCACAGAAAAATTTCGCGCCAGTTTCTCCCTCACCGAACTCTTCTCCCTCGCTGTCGTCTTCATTGCCTTGGACATTCGCCACAGTAGCCTGGGATGAACTCTGTGCTCCAGCACCTTGAAACCCCTCTTCTTCTTGTGTCAGGCGTGGGCGTGGCTCCATTAGTGTGCTTGTACCACATCGAGCAGCAGCACGCCTTAGCCTACATGCTAGCCACTGTCATGCATATTGCCATAGTAAATAATTAGATTTGATAGCTTTTTGTACAGCTTAGTGCCATAATGCTACAAACAGACAACAAATTGAAATCTCACGATGGGATTAGGGTATACAAATTACTAGCATAAGTTAAATTGTTTCCCTTTGCAGCTACAAACAGACAACAAACAAAAACTTTACCATAATGCTATATCAATGTTTCAAAAAGCTCCTATATATGCGCATAGGTGTCTGACTATGTAAATAAACTAAATATGATAAGTATATTGCCTAACTAAATTCATATGCTAACATTATTACCTAACGACATATGCTAACTATATACATATACCTATATTTCCTAACTACATATCCTAACTATATTTTCTAACTAAACAAGCTAACTATATTGCAAACTAAAATTCATATGCTAACATTTGAAAACAGGGCCTAAGAATGCAATATAAGCAAGGATTACATGCTTAATATATTCTTATACAGTTCAAGGTAAGAATGTTTGATATATTCGTATTACAGTTGAAGATAAGACTTTCAGTCCCCCAAGTAACACAACTGCACAATCAAATTCAGATTGTGTTGTATTGAAAAGCAAAACCTGTTTACCAGTTACAGCTTTTTTTTTAACCACTACTGGAATGGAACAAGCTAACTATTTTTTAACCACTACCAGTTACAGCTTTTCCTAACTATATTTTCTAACGAAACAAGCTAACTATATTGCAAACTAAAATACTTGCAAGATGTTTAAAAAAAAACATACCTGAACAAGGCGGCCTGGGGAGGAGCTGGTGCCCGTGAGGGAGCCGGCGCCCCTAGGAGGACGCGGCGCCTCAAGCGAGGCCGCCGCCGGCGCGCCGGCCGGCGGGGACTCCCTCAAGACCGGACTGCTACAGGTGGGGGCCGCCCTCGCCGCCGATTGCGCGGTGGAGGTCGAAGTGGCGACGAGGGCGGCCGGAGAGGACACGGGCCGGTGGCCGGCGGCGGGACGGTGGGCGGCTGCGGGCCGGTGGGCGGCGGTGGAGCGGCGGCGGAGCGGTGCGTGGCGGCGGCGCTGGAAGGTGGTGTGCGTGAGTCGGGTGAAAGGAGGAAAAACGTGCGTCTGCCTTCGATTTGGATTGAGGGAGAAGACTTGTGGATTTTGCATTTAGCCCCTCGGCGCCCAAATGCGGCTCCGAGCTCGGTCGAGATACGTGGCTCCGACCTCGAGCCGAGATCCGCGGGCTCCGGGTCCCCGCCACGCCAACGCCATCGTGTCTCCGGCCAAATACTTCGGCGCCGCGTGAATTGGCGCCGAGACGTTCAAGCTCGGCGCCACAAGCTCGGCTCCGACCCTCGGGGTCCAAAGATGCACTTACGTCGCTTAGGGGTGTAAATGTAAACATTGTTTAAAAAAAGGATCAAATTGTAAAAAAGAGGGGCGAGTGGGCCAGCGCTTTTGACCGTTCGGTCCTCGACGGTGAACCGACTGTAAAGTAACCGCAGCCCTTCGGTCCGTGCCCGTTCCCTTGGTAACCGTAACGTCCGTCACTCGTCCGTCCCCCCGTCCCGTTCCGTTTTCCTTCTTCCACTCGCACTCCAGTACTCCACCCACGGCTGGCTTTTACTACTACCTGTCTGCTACGGTCAATGTCAGTCAAAAGCTCCCCTTCCTCTTCCCCCTTCTCACCCGGCTCTCGAACTCTCCGGCCCTCCAAACCCTAGCTTTACACTCCATGGCCGACGGCGATCCGGAGCCGGAGCTGGCACCGGCCAACGAGAAGCTCCCTGAGCCCTCCGGAGGTCAGGACAAGGAGAAGCGCCCGTCCGAAGAGGTAGAGGCGGGGGTGGAGACGCACCCGCCGCGGGAACCAACCGGGGCGCCGTCCGTAGATCGCCCGGGGATGGAGGTTGTGGCGGAGGCGGAGATGAAGGCGAACGAAGTGGAGAAGGAGAGGGGGAATCGGGCGAAGAAGGAGAAGCGGGAGAAGGATAAGGGGAAGGGAAAGGAGGAGAAGGACAAGGTGGTGGAAGAGGCGAAGGGGAAATTGACTGCGGTGGTGAAGGTGGAGGGGACGGAGAAGGAGGTCAAGGCGACCAGGCGGCCGGCTGGGGCCAGCGCGGAGACGCCCATCCTAGCGGTGCCGGTGGTGGCCGTGCCTTGCTTCATCGCGCCTCCAGGGTTTGCGGTAAGTCTGCCAATCCTCTCTCTCTCTCTCTGATCCCTGGACGAGGTTTGTAGCCACGCATTTCTGAGTTGATTCATTCCTGAAGAAAGTGATAATTTCATACCCTAGTCAGCCGACCATAGCTGATGCTAAATTGTTGTATGATATCACCTTTGATGGCCAATTGGCGAGTGCTAGAAATGTTGCCTGAGTTTTTGGGTCGCATTTATGTAGTCTCCTTGATATTTTGCTTGATTAGAATTAAACAATTTTGTAGCATACATACAGTCTAGAGGATTGACATGACATGACTCATTTAAAGTGCCGCTGCGTATTGAAATTTGGTCCCCCTGTGATTTATTCACTTGTGACTGATGTAACTCGTTTATGTGCTAGACTTTGTACTGAATCAGAATTGTAATAACTTAGAACGTATTGACCTATATATATAGCAATTGAAGGTTCATAATTTTCTTAGGTTTGTGTGTTTACCGTTATTAAGGCTGGCCTTGCAATTTAGTTGCAGTTTCATAGTTGATGAGTGGTCCACTTGCAGCATATTCAGTCTTCCATATATTATGAATTCAAAATGTTCTTTTTTTTTGGGGGTGGGCTCGATCAGTAGCTCCATTAAGATGACACACATGATGGCCAGATATGCTTCAGGACTGTAGGATAACCATTCCTCAACTATCAGCAATGCATTATTAACTCAGGTGTTATGGTGTGGCGTGGGCCACAGGCCTAAGAAAGGAGGAGGCCCAACAAGAGACGGTGATACCGTAGCGACATGAACAGTACCATGCTCTAGGGTTAGGATATTACTTAGGGGTCGAGTAAGTTGTCTCTATAAAAGAGGCCATGATGTATCAATTAGAGTCAAGCAAGAAGAAACCCTAAGATAGTCCCCGAGGAACGGTGGCTATCTAGGGTTTCTCTGCTGGTCCATCTATCCATAGTCATTCCATAACATCAGGAGGCAGTTGCTAGAAACATGTTCCTCCCTGCTTTTGAACATGAGTAACATTTGCAAAGAAACCCCTCTAATTTGATTTTTACATTATGTCATGTTTACACAAAACACATTGAGAGAAGTAACACATGGTGTTGACTAAATAATTACAGCAAGTTCCATTGGAGTCCTTAATATTGTAAAATAGCAATCCAGGCAGTGTCTATAAAAAGTGTGCACTCAGCTATACAAAGAATGGGTGCTAATTTTAACCATAAAATCATAATCTAGGCCAGATTATTCCCCGACTATACCATGTAATCACAACTAGATTGGGTGGGTCGACCCATAACCGGTTACCGAACTTTAGAACCTGACTCCAGGCACTAATTTTGCGGATACGAGCATCAATGTGATATTGTAGATGACATTCAAAATTCTTATGCAATGTAATTATATCTGTGTTACTCCCTCCGTTCCAAATTGTAGTTCACTTTGGCTTTTCTAGATACATTGATTTTGTAATGCACCTAGTTATACACTATGTCTAGATACATAGTAAAAGAAATGGATCTAGAAAAGCTAAAGTGAACTATAATTTGGAACGGAGGGAGTATGTTATAATGCAATCTGCAAATTATAATCCTAGCGGTCATTGTTAAACATGATGGTAGTAGTGGTAGTACATAAATCAAGGCAAACACATGTTGGACCACTGTTCTATTTCATATGTTAAAGGGCTGGATTAATCTCATTCAACATATTACAGTATCTTGGATCTCATGGTTTTTTCTTTTGGGTATTATTTCACCCAAATTTGAGATTGGCAGACGTCTGTGATTTACTTCTAGTAGTTAATGGCCCGTGCATTGCTACGGTCACAAACAAAATAATAATTGTTCTAAAATAAAATATCATACAGAACAGGCAAAAGCAAGATGGTGGCCAATAAATCAAAATTACACAAGATAAAAAATACAATCTAACTCATGCAAGATGTACTTTTAAAGACAACTACACAGTGCCTTGAATTGATCGTCCAGCTGTGTATTAACCCCTTACAGCTGAAGCCTCAATGTGATGTGAGATTGGAATCAAAATTAAAGAGGCATTTGCACATTATATAACAGAGTGTTGACGATTCCTCGTTGCTCTTTTAGTAGTAGAGATAGAGATAGGTTATGAAGCTTTCTTATGTATAACTTGCCTTTCTTTTGTAATGACATTATTTAGTTCAATTTTGAACTAGCCAGCATCATATATGAAAGAACGGAAGGAGTAGGATCTTACTATAAATACACTTTATGCATTGTTTTCATGTGCTGTATGTTCTATATATCTTCCCAGTTCTATATAGTGTATTCTTCTATTGGATTACTTAGATCTGTAAAAATCTGTTTTTGACCATTAGGGCCAGTTTGCAATGACTCATCAAGCAGCTTTGGCAAGTGTTACAGCACAGGCACAAATGCACTTGCAGTCACCAACTTCATCTGCATGTTCGGAAGTGCCATCAAGTCCATTTTATATGACACCAAGATCTCTAGTGCCACTACAGCAATCACCCTCAGTAACTGGAGGAAATATTTGTAAACCAATTGCTGACAAGTCATTTTCATCTGATTCAAAATCACACCATGTTGCTGTAAATATGGTAGCTGATGGCTTCAACTGGAGGAAATATGGTCAGAAGCAGGTGAAAAGTAGTGATAATTCCAGGAGCTATTATAGATGCACAAACTCAGGTTGTCTGGCTAAAAAGAAGGTTGAGCATTTCCCTGATGGCCGTGTTGTGGAAATCATTTATAGAGGAGCTCATAATCATGAACCACCACAAAAGACCAGATTTGCAAAAGAAAGAGTGACTCCTATCAGAGTTCCCTCTGGAGGCGAAACCTTGAGACTTGTGAACACAGAAATCGTAGAATCCAGTACGCCTACTTGTAAATTGGAACAGAGTGCCATCTCAGAAACTTCTGAGCAGCATCTCTTTTGCTCAAGTGACTGCGAAGGGGATGCTGGTAACAAATCTGAAGATGAACATCCTAGTGCAGAACCCCTGCCAAAGCGAAGGTCATTGTACTGTTGGACTATTTGTTTCATTCATGTCTATGTTGATTAGTTGTTCTTACCTTTGTATGTTGTTCTTTGAACAGAACACTTGAGACCACAGCGCCAAACTTAACGCCAGTTCTCAGAACTGTTAGAGAGCAAAAAGATTATTGTGCAGGCTGGAAAGATGAGTGATGGATACAGATGGCGCAAGTATGGGCAGAAAATCGTGAAGGGAAATCCAAACCCCAGGTGGGAAGTCGCTCACTTTGTTCTCAGTACATGACTAATATTCAAGCATTCTTTTTTTATTATATAATATAGTAGCACATCTGCAAAACTATTATTTTTAGGTGGTCCCGTGAAGGTTGTAGCAAAACCTAGAAACTTAGTTTATGAGATGGAATCAATATTGCAATTAGCTATTATTGGTGTTTACCATCTTTGATGTAAAGTCCCTTTCAATATACAGTAAATTTTACAGAACTGCTTCTGGGGCTAGTTTCATGGAAATACAATTGTTTTTGCACCTAGAAGCACAAGACTACAAACTTTGTATGGTAAAAAAAAACGAGAAAATGGTAGTTACTTCACAAAGTTGTAGTTTTGTGTTCGCTAGGGCATAAATAGCTGTACTGCTGCTAAATGTGTTAATTCTTTATAGAGTAAATTGCACCGCCCGGTCCTTAAAGTATTGGGTAGATTTCGTCCTAGGTCCCTCTACTACGAAATCGCACGTTTAGGTCCTTAAAGTATTGCACGGGTTTCATTTGGGTCCTTAAACTATGAAATCACACGTTTAGCTCCTTAAAGTATTGGGCGGGTTTCATCTGGGTCCCTCAACTTTCAAAACCATTCATATTACATCCGTCGATGGGTTTGGACGGTGGTTTTGCTAAATATACCATTTCATGTGGAGATCTCCTCATGTGGAGTCCAACAAAATTGGATTTTTCATTTCATGATTTTTGTGTAATTTACTATGATTTTTTTAAAGATTGAGCCGAAATAAATAAATAAAAAAATAAAAGGGGGAAAACATTATCGTTGTTACTGTAGCAAACCGCGATTACTGTAGCAAAACCACCGTCCAAACCCATCGACGGATGTAATATGAATGGTTTTGAAAGTTGAGGGACCCGATGAAACCCGCCCAATACTTTAAGGAGCTAAACGTGCGATTTCATAGTTTAAGGACCCAAATGAAACCCGTGAAATACCTTAAGGACCTAAACGTGCGATTTCGTAGTTTGGGGACCTAGACGAAATCTGCCCAATACTTTAAGGACCGGGCGGTGCAATTTACTCTTCTTTATAGTAAGGTGCAAATAATTGTAGTTCTGTGAAATTAGTATTCAGGAAATAAACAAATCCACTTGCCTGCCCTTGTTGTCTATCCATTAGTCCATTCCATCTCGATATACATGCATTAGGTTTTAGACTGTGGTGTTGTCTCCAAAAAAAAAGAGAAGGTTTTAGACTATGGTGAAAAAGTGAAAGGGCCTTTAGCAACTGGCAAATATCCTTCATGTGTCAAATTGTTTTACATTCGTTTGATCCTGTGCCTTTGCGGTGTGCTTATGCCCACAAGGCCTTGGTGTTTAGGATGTACAAGTAATTAATCCCACATATCCAATAAGTTCTAGGCTATTGATATGGGTGTTGGTGCAATAGTGCCAATGATGTCTTAAACTATGTTACTGATTACAAAATTCTGTAAAGTGTTTGGTTGCAGTCACCCTTGTTTTCATTTGATCAAAGTGAGCAAGCCTTTTATTATTAAAATAAACCATTATTTAGAGTACATAACTAATAACTCTATGTAGGTACAATGTGTTAGTTCTTACTTAAGAACCCTAATTGTCTAATATCACCTAACAAAAGGGTGTTGAGTGCTCCCCTAGTCAACCATCCCATCCAAAAGAGATTGAGATCTCCATCCCTTACCCCTCAGTGATGCTGTATGCTACACCTTTAAACGTGATATGTTTGTTACATCTGCTCATTTATTCTATCTAGGTGGCTAGGTGCTGTTTTAATTAATTTGCTTTCTAAATTCTGAATCAACCTCTGCAGGAGTTATTACCGCTGCACACATGGTGGATGCCCTGTCCGTAAGCATGTGGAAAAGGCACCAGATGATGTTAACAATATTGTTGTAACTTATGAAGGTAAACACAATCACGATGAACCATACAGAAGCAGCAGCATACCAGTTTCTGCAATCAGTCCATCAGCGACAACCACTGAGCAACCCAACACATCAACTACATCAGATGAGAAACCTCCAACCATTACTCAGAAGGATGCCAACAGTGAGTCTGCTGATAAGGAGACAACTTTGGAATTTGGAGGTGAGAAGGCACTTGAATCTGCACAAACACTCCTCAGCATCAAAACTAACTCCGATGACATGAAGAACTCTGTCTTGAAAGAAACTTCTGCTGCAGTTCCAGTCCAAAACAGTTGAGCATGCTGAGATAGGGTGTGGTTCGATTGACATCTTAGGTTGTCATATTTATTGGTTAAGTGATATGTTATTGTGTTAACTTGTGTATGAGGTGAGGCGTGGTGTTCGGCGCTGGGGAACATTTGAGGAAGCACTAGGTTCAGGAAGCCATGACTGGTCGTCTGCCTGTATAGATTCCCATTCCCTAGTGTGTATAGGTACTGTATTTTACCTGAGGCTCAGCAACAAGGAGACCAGATAACATGTGAGGGTTGGTTCTTCAGAACCTTGTGTGCTGTATTGTTCTTGCT
Organism: Hyparrhenia diplandra; assembly: GCA_015847255.1. Classification (NCBI taxonomy): domain Eukaryota; kingdom Viridiplantae; phylum Streptophyta; class Magnoliopsida; order Poales; family Poaceae; genus Hyparrhenia; species Hyparrhenia diplandra. The sequence continues at coordinate 85,237 of JADLZK010009207.1, read as the reverse complement.
CGATTTATTGCATAGCTGATATGAGATGTGATTTATTTATATATCGGTATAACATCTGAATACACATCATGCATGCTGTACTATTTGCAGTTTGTAATGGCTCACATAAATTCTCTGGAACTGTGTACAAAGCAATGGAATGATGTTGCCAGCTGCTACTTTTATGCCAATGCGAAGCTGGGAGCGGGCTCGAAGTCCTTCACCCTGTTCCTCACGGCGTTAATGTCGATGTCCATCAGCTTCCCCGTCGCCGAAGAGATGACGGTGCAGCTGCTCTTGTCCTCCACGTATGGCAGGAACAACTTCGCCTTCTCTGCCGACGAGAACAAGGCCACACTGGCAAAAAGAAGAAAAGTTGCATGACCCAAAGCGTGGCATTGCACGAGCAACTAGGAGCTGAAACACCAATGGATATGATGATATGACGAGTCTGCTTACCATGGCTTGTCGCGAGCGTTGGCGAGCTGCACCGCAGCGGTGTTGGTCGCGACGACGCCGGCGGAGTCGTTGATGAGGCAGGTGAGCTTTGGAATAAGTCGGTTAGAAAAGGCATGTTCCATCCTGCAATGTATTCATGTAGGACAGAAAAGACTTATTCCAACCTGGCCTGGGGTGGTGATGAACAGGATGTTTGTGTCTTCGCCAACCTCCTCCTCGACATCGTCTCTGTGCTTCTCATGGGGGATCACGAACAGAGGCTTGAGCCCCTTGTCGCCAGAGCTGCCAAATAGACGAACAAGAAGGTCACTCAGTCAGTCACTGCTCATCACAATGCATTTTGCAGTCCACGACGAAATAAATAGATGGTACAGTCATGGTAGTGCACCTGATCTCCTTGGCTATCTGGGCCCAGTGCTCGAGGGGAAGAAGGCAGTCGTCGTCGCCTCTGGACTTCATGTTGGCGACGGAGTCGGAGGCGATGCCGTGGATGACCACGTACTTGCCCTTCTCCACGCCGGCGCGGCTGTACTTGTCCTCCACGTACGCCCGCAGCTTCTTGGAGATGGACACCCGCAGCGGCTGCGTCGGCTGCCGGGGCACGTTCTTCGCCGGCCGGCCGATCCACTCCAGCATCTCCTTGTACCTGGCAATCAATAGTACATCGATCCCAATTTAATTTAAAAGCGGCTTTGCGCTGCAAGCAAATGGTTGTGCAAACAAATGGAGGGCCGGCATGCAACGGGTTTCTTACATGTGGTACCCGCCGTCGGCGAGGTTGTTGGTCGGCGGCTTGAACATCTCGTCGAGGAACAAGCCCGCGCCGACGCTGTTGACGTCAGGGTAAACGTAGCCCACCTTGTCGCGCGCCGACGACATGAAGAGGAAGAGCGCGTGCCCGAGCCCGGCCAGCCTCGTCGACACGATCAGATCATAGTACCTATTCTGCCGGTTGCAATAATAACAGGAAGATATATATTCAGCCAAAATATGCATGTACATCGAACTTAATCTGTCACTACTAGTAGTAGCTCGATCATGAAACAGAGGAATTGTTCATGTTGACATTTCTTTCGACGCAGGCAACAAGGAAGAAGGAACACAAGTACCTTTAGGACGCCGAGCATGTGCGTGTACTCGGCGGGCTCCGGCCAGTCCTCGTCTGGGTCGTAGACGTTGGCGTACCTGACGTTCTTGCACATCTCGTACACCTGCTTGCCCCTGGCCGACGCCACCACGTCGACCAGCACGCCGGGGTACCGGTCCTTGAGCATCTGCACGACGGGGAAGAAGAGCAGGTTCTCGTACACGCCGCCAGACACGACGCAGCACGCGCGCCGCACGTCGCCGCGGACCTTGGAGGCCAGGCTGTCCAGCTCCGGCATGTATCCCTGCGGGAACCGAAGAAACCCGTACGGGTTCGCGGGGTCCTCGGGCGGCCGCGGGTCCTCCTCCTGCTTCCCTTCGGAGAACATGCCCTGGTAGTCGAACTCCTCGTCGGGCCCGTCGTCGAATGGGTCCAGCCACGGGTTCTTCTTCTTCGCAGACCACGCCGCGACACTGCGCCGGGGGCCGGTGGAGGGAGGAGGAGGTACCTGCAGCATTGCCGTGCCGCGGTGGGCTTCGCTGGCGCCGTGGCCCTTGTCGTCTTCGTCGTGGGCGTGGTGACCATGGACGTTGACATGGTCGGCGTCTGCATGGCGCGCTAGCTTACCTTCTTGGTGTTGCTATTGGATATTGTTGCTGCTGCGCTAGTATCTGTGTGTGTTTGTTTGTTTTCCATTTTCCCACCCTTCTGATAAGGGAAGAGAGGAGGGAGAAGGGGTTGGGATTTGGGGGTGGATGTGTGGACGAGGAGGGATAATAAAGTGCACGCGGATGCTGGCGTACATCTGCCTTTTGGTTCATTGTGCTCTTTACCCTCTTATTATATACTAGTGAATTCAGCGCGCCTCACGCGCGCGGGATAAACAGAATATAAATAATAAGTACTGCATGTAATCGATGCGTATTTAGATAGGATGTTCCTACGGAGAAACAATATAGATAGTAAATGTTCAAACTTAGAGCTAAACATCATACGTATCAATGCATGTGCTATGATGGCTATCTTGACCATCGGGATAGGATAGTAGGGAAAGCCTAAAGAAGTCATCCGGATGGGAAAAGGTAACGTCGACCGAAGAACATCCGGAACAAAGACCTAGGCACCTGTAAAAGTAGAACGATTTAGAGCAAGTAAGCAACCTGCAAAGTAGCATCATGTAATTCAAATCAATGAGTTGCTTCTAAGTATTTTTTTAAAACCCAGGGTTGCCTCTGGTTATAAGAGAGAATGTAAGATTGTTGATGGAATGCAATTTTTATGGAAGAATCGTCATTCGGGATGGTAGTGAAAGGACACATCATAGTTTCGTGGGTAGACAACGTCATGAGGCGATGTCGTTAATAGCGAGGGAGGGCTCTTGCCGAGTCGGTCTCGGGTGAGTATTGACGCCTCGAAGCCTGCCCTCGGGGAATCATAGTCACTGTCCGAGGTGTCCGCCTGTATTGGGACGGCGTTAAGCTCCCTGTTCACTGGAAAAGGCACGAATAATGTGAGGGATTCGTTTATTGAAATCTAATTTATTTATGTGCGTAGGTCAACGTACATCTCATCTGGTCTTCTTCAGCCTCCTGGATCATATGCCTGTCACACTGAAACAGTTCAGCTATCAAGGATGAAGAGTAGGTTAGTTCGACTATTAATGGCAAGGTAGGGAGTTATGCTGTTTGATATGGTAAGAGTCAAGCAGTACTTGTGTCTATGGAAATTGAAGCGCTGCCTTCAGAGAATGGTGGTTCATCTAGGGAAGGTTCCTCATCGAAATATGGTGCTTGTAAATAGAGATAGGTTCTCATTGTGACTTGGAAGGTAATGTTTTGTACGCCGTTTTTTTTTTTTCATCTTGTAGTGCTATGGTTCCATGGGTTGGAATAGAGTTTTTGCTTTGGGCATAGGCATGGACGCGGCACACTCCTTTTGAGTGGACTAATTGACAGGTCTGGATTTTGCAGTATGGACTGAGCAATGGTTCTAGCGCGGGCTTGTTGAAGGCGTGTGCTGGAACGCCAAAAATGTCGATGGTCACTGCAGTGTCCCAATGCACGGTTGTACCACCATATAGGTTGTTCCATGTCCCTAGAAGTGCATCGAGTTGGCTGGGTATCGAGTCAGAGTCAGCCGCGACCATGTCCCTCTCTCGCAAGGGAACCGAACTCAACGACAAAGTCCGTTCGAACCTTGTTATGGTTAGAGGTATGGCCCGATAACCAAATTGGGTGTGTATAGCCCGGTGGATGTGGCGGTTGTGATGGTGCCATCGTTCGGGCGCACATCGGTCACAATAACCGACTTTGTAAAGTCTTTGTATATGGGTAATGCGACAACTCTAGTGACCGACGATGAAAATTGAACCCGGTGGCCCCACGTAAAATGAAGTGAAAAAAATGTTTGTGACAAACGGTGAAGGTATATGGGTAGGGCGGTGTCCCGACATGGATCCGATGGGCTTATTTGTTGCTTGTAAACAGGAGGAAAGGCTGCGTCATTTGACGTTCGAAGAAATAAATACCCTAATCATAGATTGTGGTTGAGCGGGGACATACCATTTTCGGAGAGGGGTTTGTGGATTTCCGAGGATGTAGAGCTGAAACGCCTTTTGCACACTGTCGAGGAAAAAGAGGAACCAATGAATCGTATGTTGAGAAACGGAGAAAGTTTGAAGTGAGAAAGGAAAAAGAGTGGCGCCGCAAGTTGTTTCAACGAGCTGAGTGTGAGGTACCCGTGGATCTCCCCGGAGATTGCCCGCGTCGGACTCACGGGCTAGGGTTTTTGGGTCATGGAGGCTGCATATATAATGTCTTGAGGAGCCTCCCACACCGTCGGATACTATGAGGAGCGAGTGATGAAATCAAGCACAAAAACATGTAAGCAACCTTGATGAATCGAGGCCGAAATCGGGCATGGAGCGTAAAGTTTTTTTATATCAGATTCTCATCTTTCAATACAAAGCAATTTATAGGTCCATATATTATATGGGTCCGTCCGACACTGATTCAATTTGTTTTATTGAACGCAAAATGGAGGCACGTGAATCTATCATGAAGTGCATAACGTCACAAACGCTCACCAAAGAACAAAAAATGCTTTGTCTAAAGTGAATGTGCATACAATGAGAGATGGAGGCTAAACCTGCGGGTTCTAGCCTAATCAGTTCTCGGGTACATATATTACATAACCGTAAGGCTGAGTTACCGCTCGAGATAGTAGCCGCCTGAACAAAACGAATGCAAGGACTGAATGCATTAGGCTCTATACACGGTGGTGTGTTCCCAATCAATAAAACAGATGAGCATAAAATTGATAAGCAAGCGTGCCTACCCCGTAGGATTTCATCACGCCCCCACGAACAAGACGGCGATAGGCCTAGCCTCATCCTCAAGTAGACACCTTGAGTGTTGAATGCAGTAGCTCTCTGTCCCCATAGAGTGATCTTTATCTCTGAGTAGCTGAGGTTAGGAGGACAGAGTTCTGTGTCAGACATCAAGGCTATGCACAATGGTAGAACAGGCAGCCTATATACAGGATATAAATTTTAGGAAGCTACCTTTTTTATTTGTGGCTGGTGCAATATAATCTTCTGTATCCAATAAAAATATCCATAAATAAATATAAGATAGCCAAGCAAAGAAATGTTTTGGTCTAAATGTGACTCCTTACATTGGATGATAGAAAATAGTACTAAATAATATAACATTTGTTTTTCTCTCTTGTGTTTCTTGGTTTAACCTCAAACTACTTGTATTGTAGTTGCACAAGGAACAGAGATAAATAGGAAGAAGCATAATACAATGGCATAGGTAAGAGATTCGTAGAGATAAGAAATTCGAGCTATCGTTTTACGCTACTATGAAAATCTCAGTTCTTCCTATAGTCCTATCTATCTACTTAAGCAAAAATTCAGCTATAGCTAAGTCAAGGTTACACAGCTACTACTAATAAAAAACCAAAGAAACCAAGCTCTGTCGCCCTTTCCTTCTCGAAGGTTTGGAAGTATTGGTGTATGATTGTCACAGAGAGCGAATACCGGTTCTCGAACCAATCGCAACCGTGACATCGGCGGGGCGAGTCAATGCACCGATGCATACTCCACCAAATGCAAATGCGGTGGGATGTAACGGTTCAGTTCCTTCGCAAGTTTGACTCACGATGGTGCGGCATCATCATTTGTTGTTCCCGTAGAATATCCAAAGGTCGAAGACTAAGAAATTACCGTAAGCAACAAAATTGTATGTCTCATAAATTCAGGGCTCAAGATGCAACTTGATTGCTAAAAAGCCGAATAAAGAAAGATGAAAGGCAAGCCTTTTGCCGATTAGGATTAACCGAGTAGTTCCAATATCTCTCGAAGCAAAATTTAAAAACATGGATCGAACATGTACTTGGGCCATATTGTCCTCATCAACCAAGTTTAAGAACATGGATCAAACAAGTATATTTCTCATTTTCAAGCATAATGACCTCAATCTTTTGGATTAGTCCCGCATAATTTGAAAGGGAGAGCTACTCTAGTTTTCTAACGACCTACTATAGTCTCACAAGTACATATCAATCACTACAGATCAGAACCAACCGCATGCCCGATGGATAGCGGGGACTAAATTCTTTCACACTTTGATGGTTGCCTAAAGATAAAACTATCGGTTAGTAAATTCACCGGTAGAGATCCCGCTTTGCCACAGATTAGACTTGCTACCTTAAATGTCCGTCGCAGCCACTACCCCTGAAATAACCATCTTTAGATAATATCCGAAAGTTCATTACCAAAAATTCACGATTGCTAAAAAGATAGGCATATCGTACTACTTGCATAGAGTACCGTATAACCATTTTTTATGGATAATTCCATGAATTAAGAATAAAATGAATAATGTCATGAACTCAATAGATAACAATCATATGGAAATTTTAAGGCGTGTGACGCCTTTGATAATGCCATAAACAAAAGTTGCAAGGTGTTGATGTATTCCAATCCAAGACACGTAATTGTTAATTCATGGAACATATCGAAAAATATGGTTGGTTCATTCGTGTAACAAATCAAGGGAACCGATTATTGGCACACATGCTTTGCCGCTTTGCATTCACGATTATAACAAGCAATAGCACACATCACCTTTGCTTAATACGTAATTGCGCTTTGATCAATCTTTTCTTGTGATGTCTTTGCTGGTCGCCGCTATGGTGATTAGCCACCGAGACACCATCCATCGGGCGTTGAGTCCCTAGTTGACGAGGGCGACGAGCATGACGTCCACAATGATGTCCAAACCAAAACACCGAGAATGAGATTTGGGAATTGGGGAAAGTATTGGAATTGAGCGTAACAAGCACTCATGAGAGGCCGGTAGTCCAAGGGAACCACGACCTTTGCCGCGCCGATGGACGGCGCCTCGTGAGGCCGGCACATCCTCGCTCCTCGCCCGGTCGGGGATTTGGCGAACCGAGGGCGAGGGAGCGGTGTGTCGGAGGCGCCGCCCGCGGCGGCACGGGGGGGCGGCGCTGCGGGTGGCGGGAGGGAGGCATGGTGGGAGTCCCGGGGGGAGGGACAGCGGGCATCCGGTCCCCATCGACGGCAAGCGGAAGCCCATGGCGATCGTGTCCGACAACTCATGAGCCCGACGACCGCATTCGGCTTTCCACCGTCGCGCGCGCGGAAGCCGACCGGCTTCCCCGGGCGACCTTGCAGCGGGGCGCCACCCACACCTCTCCAGCGCATCCCAGCCGCCCGCTGAAGCTGTCTCGCGGTCGCACCCGAGATCGTCCCGCCCGACGAGCCACACCCCGGTGGTTGTGACGAGGCGAGATGTGCCCCGCGGCACACTTCCCTTCCTCGAGCGGCGGGGGGCGGGCCTCACGTCCTCCACCGGGACCGGGCGTGGCGGCGCTTAGCCGGGCCGGCGATGCCGTCACCGTAACCTAACCCCTAACTGCAGACGAGAGAGGGAGAAGGGAGGGGGCACTGCGCCGCCGCCGCCGCGCCGCCCCGCCGGCTGCGCTACGCCTCGTGCCGGGCCACTCTATCCCGCCGCGGCGCGCCCGATCGCGCGCCGCGCCCGCCAGCGCCCTTTCCGGCCGCCCAGCACATGCCGCCGCTGGCGGGCCGCCCCGCGCTAGAGCCGCGGAGGTGGAGGCGCCGGCGCGCGGCGGCGCCTCCCGAGACGCCGCCAAGACGGGAGAAGACGGAGAGAGCCGAAGGCTTCTTTTTTTTTTTTTTACCGTGAGGGAGAGGTCGTATATATTTGGTAGGGCCTACGGGGGTGTTATTGCAAAGGCACATAGTACGGGGGTCCGTTTGAAAGAAATCCAATCATAGTTACCGTGGAGGAGGGGCTGAGCGGGCCGGAATATGATTTCGCATAAACAGAGGGACTCTTTTGCAAAAAAAAAAGGACCAATCACAGATTTCGGGACGACGTGGGCGCCGTGACCGCCGAGATGCTCCACACCAAATATTACTTTTAAATGCATACATCTGCTTTGCTTGGTGATGGCCATTCAGTCACAGCCTCACAGAGTGATCCAGTGTGGGTTGCATGGATATTTGTGTCTACGTTTGTATTATAATTACAAAAATTCAAAAAAGTATTTAGAACATGTACCAGAAGTATAATATTATAAAATATTTTTATATAAATGTACTCATATTATGTTTAGATATAAAATCAACAGAAATATACGTGCAGTACTAAAAAAAAAATGAAATCCGTTGACTTCATACAGCAAAAAAATAATTTCACTAATTTGTGATGGAAGCTAGAGCGGGCTCAAATAGTAAAGGTAGTGTACCACCCAATTATACATGTCAAAATAGGGTAAAGTCAATCATTCTTTTTATCCTTTGAAATTTTGGATACATGTTCTTCAAGTCTTAGGCCTGCCCCTAAATAGAGGCAACCACAAACATAACCCCTTCAAAGTTAGTTAACACAAAGCAAATTGTCAATTTTGACTTAAAATCTTGTACTATCTACCCAACTCTTATTCATTAATATAAATAGTTAAATGCCCGTGCGTTGCTACGGGATAACAAAATTTTGTATAAAAACATAGATCACATGATGAGGTAACAATACTATAGAAGTAAACAATGATGTTAAAGTGACATACTTGGATCGCTCACCAATAATCACCATAATATGTCCGGACACTAAACATTACCAAGTGTAGCACGAGGTTGATTATTTGACATCAAGCGCTCAAGATACACACCATGCACGAGTGTTTGCTTTGTTCGGTCATGGCACTACGCATTGTGTGCACAAATGGTGCGCCTTGTACGCGCCGGAGGGTGAGGTATGTGAGGCGGCCACTACAGCCTTTGGGCTCGGGCGCCGGAGGCTCGGGCGGAGTAGTGAGCGCCCCCCGTCCCCCGCGCGAGACCACCCGCAGCAGTCCGAGTGCCCGCTGACATAATGTTGCTCGGCCCAGTAGCGGTGGCTCCTCAAATACTTTTGTCCTTGCCGTGGTCGTCTTTCCGGGAATTTCATTTATTCTCCGATCGAATTTTGTTTGTAGCTGATATCTTTCTATTGCCATTTTTTATGCTAGGCAACTATGTCCGTGATTTCAGGCAACTTTTGCCATATTCTTTTTCTAGATTTTTTTGTTCTTTCGCCAAACATTAGGAAATGACTGAACATTTGATAGTGCAGAAAAGTGTGCGTCAAAGATTTGATGTCGAAAACGACTTAGCATCTAGTATAATTTATTTTCATTTGTCACAAATAATGGCATTCGTAATTGTAAAAACTCATCTTTTTATACCGTGATAAAGTGAAAAGCTCAAATTCACAACTAAAAATACAGAATTTTGTGATCATAACATCATATATGAAACTAATACATGAATCTGCACTAAAGTAGCACACACTTCGTTTTTATTTTACAACAAAAAGCAGCAACAATTCGACCTCCATGGCTAGCTTGGGTGCAGTAAACATCCGACCTCCATGGCTAGCTTGGGTGCAGTAAACATCCGACAGATACATTTTGCACTCTCTCGGTAGCAGTAGCAGTAGCATCAAGTAGCATGACACTAATGATGGATTCACCAATTCTTGACCCTGCTGCATGTGAATGGATGGGAAAGAAATCATCGACAAATTCTATGTGTAGAAAATATGTTCACCTCATTAAAATAGGCGGTGTTGTGGTTCTGAATCTTAAGTTTGCAAAAAGGCAAAGCCCACATGTGTTACTGTGTTATTCATCCAGATGAAATGCATGCATGCTGATGGCCACTATATACTCTTTTGTTAAAATAAATTTAACATGTTTTCAATTAACCAAGAGGAGGAAAATAATTGTCAGCTACTTTCCTTGTACTAAATATAAATAAAGGACATTAGACGAGAGGGCTACAGAATGACTAATCAACCTGCATGGAGGGGTGCTCACTTGATGGATCCACATAACTCACAGATAACATGTTGGAGTGTTTGTTATGAAAGACTCAAATGCTTAGTACAGGTATAAGCTGGAAGGTGGTGGGCTGGAGCTCATGAACCAAAAACGCAGTGCAGTTGCTTTCATAGAACAGTTACATGAATGCAGATTGAATTAATGAGTTCAAATGTATTTGAAACCATAAAAACATGTATTGTTTGAATATTCAGTATGAAATTAGACAGATGATTAAGCCCAGTATAGCATTACTGATCAAATTGAACAGATTCAATGATAAACACTGCTACAGTTTCTGTCGCTTTCATCAATTTTAACACAAATTCTTGAAACCACAAATGCTTTCATCAATTTTATCACAAACTGAGTTTGGGTTGCTTGCCATAAAAACTTAATGATAGCATAGTATAAGTTCAGGCCAAACATAGAATAATTTGATTAAAGTGACAAAACCCACCTCCCCTAAACATGGTTGATGGACAACGATCATCCGCAACATGGCAATGGCACAAATCCTGAGCCTTGCCACAATCCCATTAGCTCCTGGTGTCCTCAGACTGCACAAGTGATATAGAGAAAAACAGAACAGATAGCAAAGGAAACAGTACGTCCCCCAAAAAAGTATTGAATGCATGCAACAAAGCATGAAAACTATTAGATTTGTGCTATGTTTACCTTTCGTGCCTATAACCAACTGCACAAATATGTTGAGCTCCAAGACCAGACGAGATTAGCATGTCGATAGAGAAATCACTGTCCAACTGCACAAATATTTGGAAGCAAATCAGTGTTCTGAGCATTGAAATTTGTAGATGACACTACAAGACTAAACATTAGCATCATTCAAATTAAGGGAATATAATAGGACCAAACTAATATTGTCCAATAACGAGAGCATCACAAAGCACACCTTTTTTCATGAATCTTTAAAATAACAAGTTCTCCACAACAAGTATTGATGATCCGTTTGAACGTCCATATGTTGCACATCTATGTCATTTGAGAAAACATTAGTTTCTACCAAAAGCTGGTGAAAAACATAGCCTTTTCAATGATTCCAAAAATACATGCCCCAAGGATGATTAGCAAGTTCTGTAACATCATGGCAAACCTCTACTGCTTGATATTAACTAATATAGCATCAAAATGCATGAAAATGGATTAAGGTGGGTATTGGGTACCTGAAGGACCAGAGGACTCCAAAGTATGGCAAGCTTGGCATTCGACGTGTGGGCAACCAAGAAGTGGTAGTCCCACAAACAGGCAATGCGCGCCCAAAAACAGAGCATAAAAAAAAAAAAAAAAAAGGTAGATTAAAATCTGTCATGAGTAGCATTAGGTACCACAAATTGTATAAATAAGGGGAAAAAGGAAAAATCTTATATACAACAAGAACATAGGGCTTATATAGATTACACACCTATGTTTCAAAAAAACTTGCTGCCAAACAACAAGAAGTCAACCATAGCCCTACACATGGCTTCTAGAAATTCGCAATGCATAGAGAAAGAAATGAGCTGTAGTCCAAACCCTGAAAAAAAGAACAAACAAGATAAATCAAAATTGGAGAAATTGGAAATGAGAAGCTGTGCTGAATTATTAAAGCCTAACTATTATATTTGCATGACAAAACTAAGCTCAGAATTATTTGTAACATTTCCTATTCTTGCAGTTCTGTTCGCAATTTTTAGAAGCCTGACAGAGCAATGATTCCATTTTCACATCAGATACAATGACCAAAATTACAGAATTAACATTTTGGCCTTGCATGAACTCCAAATAACATTTAGACCTGCTAAACTTGAACTCTAAAGACTCAATGATCAGTTTACAAATAGAATTCATAGCAACATTTATCTTAACCCATTCTACCAAGAAAGATATCAGATATAGTTTCTTTGTTGCATAATGTTGAGAGAAAACCTTTGGAATGTTAAGCCCCATATACATGAGTAGCTGGAAAAACAGAAATGGGAACATGCTGTGATCTCAAAAGTATGCTGCTGGGCTGGATAAAGAAACACTAAACTACTTGCAAACCAGCCCTGAAATTCATAATCTACATGATAATCCTGAGATTAGGCTAACCTAAATCAAAAAAAAAAAGAAGATAAGAAAGATTGTGTTTTGCGCCATCGGGATCTTGCTTGGTCAAGCCTGCTGGTGAGGGAAGCACACAGAGCAGCTCAGTGAGCAAAGAATTACTGAACCTAATTTTTGGACAGGAATAATCAATTTGCTTAACTCAGAAATCCAATGAGCATACAGTTTGATTCGTGAGGTGAAGCAGCTAGGTAAGTTGAAATTACCTACAATATCTTCAAAGTGAATACTGAAAGATAAATCCAATTTGGTTAAGAGCAACCTCTAGGCCAGAATTGGAAGATGCAAATTAACTCAGTTAATTTTAATCACACAAATATCATTGATTGGTGGCTGCAATTTTAGTGGACAGAAACAGAGGCACAAGAAAATACATGCTTCTGACAAATAGGCTAAGACCACATATGTGATGTGCATCATCAAATCTGGACAAAAAGGCTATCAGTGTTGATGAAAACCAACAGCTTGAACACAAAACAAATAATTAACACTAAGGATAGCATTTTGAGCGAAAAGGACAAAGTGTTCTTTCTCTAAAATTTTAATGGAGCATAATTCCTCAAACATCAATATACAGTGCACTATTTATTCTTCACTTGACAGGTTTTTTTTTTCTGCCATTGATATTATATATATGATAGCGCAATGGCTGATGAATCTGGAAGTGCCATGAATACAGAAAATTAGTAAAGATGAATTCTTCAATTGCCGTGCAGATTCAGAATCAAGGGAGAAAGGGAGGGGCACTGACCTGCAAATGCACATCCATGATCCATGTGTAGATCGTAGCCTCGCCATCCATGGCCATCCAGATAATGGAAAAGGGCCATCTCAACAGAGCCTACACTGTCAGAGCCTCAAAGCCAGAGTGTGCATACCTGCATACCTGCATTTGCAAAACAAAAATGAAATTCAGTTCAAATTGCAACAAATATATTTCTCTTAATAGCCATGTTTCAGTCATCACTTCATGGCATAAAAATATTTAAGAAGGATTTAACCATACATTTCTAACAGCATTTCAGATGGTTTTATCTTTTAATATGGTCAGTTTCCAATACATTGGTAATGCCAATCCAAACTACAGGACCTATGAGATATTAGTTAGCAGCAAGCTACATAGACTATCATGAAGGCACATTTCACTAAAAAGTGAATTGATGCTTAGCTACAGTCGCTGCTACCTGATGGAAGAGCAAAGCTACTGATGTGTTGTTGTCCACTTGCTTTTGCACAAGAACTGAGCTGCTGCTGGAATTAACTATTCAGATGTAATTAGCCATTTCAGGGAAAAAAAACTGAGCACCAATAAATTAACTATTCATATGTAATGATAATTCTACGCATGATGTACATGCTACGCTTACTACAATTCAATGAACTTCAAATTAGAGAAGGAGAAAACATGACCAAAACAGTCCATGAACAAGAGCATTATACGGTGATTCTTTTATATAACCTAGTAGTAGCAGCAACAATGCTCACTTCAAACAAAAAGCAATCGAGGGGGAAGAATGGAGGCGGACAGTACAGAAGATGCAGTGACTGGTGGCATACCAACGCAGTACAGAAGATTCTCGGTGAACGGCAGACAAGCAGACAGGCGTGGTGCAGGTCGCCGGCGTCCTCCAGGTACCTCCGCCCGCTCAGATCCCACCTCTGCTCGTTTCTTTGATCTTCAGAAGGTTGCCGGCAGCATCTCTCAGACCTTGAAACCACAATATTCATTCACTCTGCCAAAAGCACAGAGTATGAGAAAGAAATACATGACTTCACCCAACAATAACGATGAATCTTGGGCAAGGCAAGGGCTTCAAGCCAAAAGCACAGAGTATGAGAAAGAAATACAAAATCATGTGAGGCATTTCAACAAACATGTCATGTGCAAGTGGAACACGCAGATCACTATCCTCCAGTGATTCTGCCATGAGCAACACGACCACGGTGTCAAGGAGTTCCATGCGGCGCAGGAGCCGATGCCGGTGCCGTCGGGATCGGGGTCGGCCGCAGTGAACTCGTGGAAGCGGCCGAGGGCGCGGGCGTCTAGCCGGCGACTGTAGAGCACGACCTGCTGGGGGCTGGCGGCCATGAGCACAACGGAGTCCGAGGCGGCACGCGCCGGGTCGCGCGCAGACAGCCGCAGCCGGAACCACGCCTTCCGCAGCATTACCACCGCCTCTTCCGCGGTGTGCGCCCTCCGCCGTGGCGAGCAAGAGTCCGGAGCCTTCGACTGGCCACGGAGGACACCGGCGGCGCCGCAGCCGATCCAGGGGAAACCTAGGCACGGGATCCCCCACTTCTCCTACTCGTCAGCGCCGCTGCCGCACGCCCACGATTCCGCCCGCTTCAAGGAGGAGCTGATCCACGCCTCGTGGCAACAGGAGAGAGGAGGGCGGTGTCGAGAGGAGGCGGAGGATCCTGATGCTTCTCGTTGGGGGCAGCGGCGGGCGACGGTGGAGGCGGCGGCGTCCGATGGTGACGGGTCGGTGGTGCAACTCCAGCGGGGCGCAGGGCATCGGGGTTGATGAGGATGGAGCCGAGGTGGAGGCGGCGGCCTCGCGAGGGGGTGGAGGTGGAGGTGGAGGCGGCGGCGGCGTCGCGTTCTCTTGATGGACGGTCGCATGGGGAGGCGGCGTTAGTGAGGGCGAATGACGAGCGACAGATAGGGTCAGAGCGACGGGGCCACATGTCGGCGCAAATTTTTACAGAGGGAGGGGCGGAGATCGCACGGCCGGGCGGCATGGAGCGGACAGAAATTTTTACCGCACGAAGTTTGGTCCCCTTTTCATCCTTTTATAGGTAGTAAAGAAAAGAAAAGGATAGTAAATGTAACCTGTGATAGTTGCAATAGCTAAGATATTCAAATACATCATATAAATTAATTTAGTACATTGAACCAATATCAATGTCATAAGGTACATGATTAAACTAATTGAAGGCCATCTTCTTCCTATTCATCAATTTGATAGTTTGTTGAAGAAAATTAAGATCCATAGCAATGAAGTACTTGGCCCGGAACAGGAACTTCCACAAAGGAACAATGAAATCATACAATCTTGACACAAAGACATACCAACACAAAATATGTTTCTATCTAAATCATGGTGATAGCACCGTCAAAAAAGCCAAGGTGAGAAACTCAACCATAGGTGGTTAGACATCATAAGAATTAATCGATAAAACATATGCATAATAGATGAATTAGTCTGTATATATAGATAATGTGAAACTATTTACATTTCTCTAATAATAATGTTTAAACAAACTACCCTTTCTTTGTATGTCTCTTTAAATTCATATTTTTATTTTTGAAGATTATATAATATATTTTTCATTAATGAGTACTACAACACTTTGTCTCTATGTATATGTTGGAGTGCTTACGTTGACACGAAACTAGGGCTTCGCACCAACACACCGGAGGGCCTTGGGCCCCCGAAGGCCGCGATCGACCTTGAAGCGGAAAGCACCGCGGCGTGGCGCCCCCTAACCGATCTAGGGATCGAGGGGTGGCGTAGAGCTCGGGTGGCCGAGAAAACCTCCGAACGCACCTCGGGAAGACCCGTCGAGGAGGGCGACGCGGGGTGCCCTAGGACCGGCGTGGCCGCCAGGACATCGACGAAGAACGCAGAGTTCGGCCGCCCGAACAACAATGTAGAGGGGTTGAAGGAAGAAGATGACCTACAAACGGGACGGGGGGTAGATTGATTGTCGATTGGATGTAGATGGGATCAAATCGGCCATGAACCTCTTTATTATATAGAGGAGGGTGGTCTTATCCTTTTAGGAAACCGCCCTTGGGCGTTTCCAAGCCTCAAAAACCGACCTAAACACGATTGGAAACAAATCGGTTCGGATCTCAGACGGACACAGTCTGCGCGTCGGGCGGCCGGGACGCCGCGGAACAAAGCCGACCGGGCCGCCGGTCCGCGGCGTCGGCCGGTTTAACGAAAAGATCTGCAAACCGATCGTGGCGCCGCGACCCGGCCGGGCGCTAGGACCGATCGGCTGGGCCGACGCGCCCATGCGTCCGATCCGATGCCTCGCCGACCCCAGCGTCGGTGATTAACCGGACGCATGAGGGAGGATCGACCGGTCCGGCCGCTGCGTCGGTCACATTCCGTAAAAGCTCTTTTTGATCCTCCTCAAAGAGTATGCGAAATTTGCGGTGACTTGGACCTCCAAAATATGGCTAAGTCCGGAATTTTAACATGACTTAGACCACGCCATTTTTGGGTGTCAACATATGCCCCCTTTTTCGGGTGAGAGATGCACGAACACGAAAACAAAACAAGAAAACCAAACAACGCGAATGCCCATCGTATCGGTTGTCCTCCGTTGAAATCTCATGTTTGGTTTGGAAATTGATGACACACTTGTCGTACTAATCCTTGCTCTAAGTGTGACTTGAGAGATAGGATTATTTGGGCGACATGGAGCATGATGATCATGAACATGGACGATGATGATGGACATGATGGATCGTCAAGCTCGATGGATTCGGTTTGGAGAGAAACCCCGGAGATCAAGGCAAAGGTATCTTGATAGGGTTTTTCTTTCGGTGATCAAGACATGATAGAGCGTGTGATCACATTATAGGCGAGATAGCCGACTATCAAGAGGGATGCCGCGACAATCCTTTGGTGAAGTGCTTCTAGGTCCAATTGACTTGCATATTGCATTTAGGACATGAGTGCACTAACCGTTCTTGCCTATTCGATCGACATGCTAACATAAGTGATAACGTGATCATATTCGACGTGTTGGCAACTCATGGCAAGAGGCGAAGCAAGGTTGAAGCAAAGGGCGACAACAACTTGAAGAACACGCAGAAAAAGGCGACCGGACGCATCAGGCCGGAAGCGCGACCGGACGCGACGCTTGTCGGCCGGGCGCTCCGGTGGAGTGCGTCCGCGAGAGCATGTTTTGGACTTCGACTTGTGTGGACCCGACCGGACTGGTTGTGGGGCCAAGGTGCTTGTCGGTTGTGACCGGACGCATGATTTGGTGCGGCCGGGACTCACGACCGGACTCACTTTGTGAGTCCGGTCGATCTCCTGGCGATCGCTTGAAAAGCCCATTTCAAAGCACAACGGCTCTATTTCATGAGGGACTCTATATATACTTGTTTGGTGGTATTTGGAGCTTTCTCTTGCACATTTGAACACTCTAACTTGCTAGTGAGCTTGTGAGACTCCTATCCACTCATCTCTTCACTCTAACCCGATTCTTGAGTGAGATTGAGAGTGATAGAAGTGCATTGCTTGATTGTCTTGCATCTAGAGGCACTTCATCCTTGGAGAAGCCGCGGGATTTCGTTTCTCTTGGGAATTTGCTTGGTTCCCTAGCGGCTTGGAGCAAGGGGCGGTGTTGAGCTCGATTGGAGCTTGTTCGAGGCCACCACAGATGGGTTTGTGAGGGGTCGTTCCTTACCCGCGGAGATTCGCGAAAGGAGCACTAGTGGATTGCTCGTGGCTTGTTTGACCCTCTCTTGTGATCGGTTTTTGAGCTCCCACCGGGGATTTGGCACCGCCATTAAGCTTAGCAATCGTCAAGTGAGTGTGTCGCCACAACGGGGACTAGCGTGCCGGCAAGCACGTGAACCTCGGTGAAAAATCATCGTGTCAATTGTATGCTTGCTCGTTGGAGATTTCATATTGATCACGGTGATTGGCTTCCACCTCTACACTCCACCGTCGGTATATCAATCACTCTCTCTAGCATTACTTTTGATATACTTGTGTAGAATTGCTTAGGTTGCTTAGTTGAGTAGATTTGTTTAGCTCCTAGTGCTTGTTTTAGTTAGCTTACCTTGCTCACCTAGGAGTAATCTCGGCGACCTAGACATTGCTTGTGATTAGAGATATTAGAATTGACTTGTGGCTTGCATAGCTAGTTAAGTAGCATCGCTTATTTAGCTTCGCCATCTTATTTACTAATCCGGGTGCTTAGTGTTGTTGCAAGAATTTTTAATAGACTATTCACCCCCTCTAGCCATTAGGACCTTTCACCGGTGACTAAGGGCTTATACTATGTATCGGCCATTTTTGTTCTAAGGGCGATGCATGCATCGGCCATTGTTTGGAGAGCACTAGGCCTCTTGCCAAACACTAGGGAAATATTCTTTCAAATACCTCCCGTTAATCGCCTTTGTTTGGCGTTCTCCACTCATTGACTCAAGCACATAAGAGTTTTCGAATATCACTTTGACCACTTTGAAAGGTCATTTCCAATTGGGTGACCACTTGCCAAATTGATTGCTCTTCGACCCTATCGGTAATATAGTTTGCCAAACTAAGTCACCGATTTGGAACGATTTGTTCTTGACTTTCTTGTTGTAGGCTCTTGCAACATGGGCTTTGTCTTTCTCAATCTCCTTTAGAGCTTGTATTAAACTTGTCGGTTACCTCATCGATGTTGTCCATCATCAAATCATGATACATAGTAGGAGATAGATCATTTTGTTTAGCAAATCTATATGCATCCAAATTTACCTCAACGGGTAACACCGACTCTTGACCATACACCAACTCATAAGGAGTGACTTTAGTTGCACCCGTGTCGCGATGAGCCCACAAAGCTTCCGACAAGTCTGAAATTTACGGTGACTTGGACCTCCAAAATATGGCTAAGTCCGGAATTTTACCATGACTTAGACCACGCCATTTTTGGGTGTCAACAAACTTCCATCACCTTTGCCGTGGGAAAGATACTTCCACATACATCCATAATGACTTGCAAGACCTAACGCCTAACATCCTATTGCCCTCATTTGAGCCGACATATTTGAGTTTTGAGTCCTCTATAAATCAATGAATAAATGTATTGTGTAGTCGCTGATTAGATGTACAAATATTTTCAACTCTCAACACTAAACACATCATTTTTTAGGAATACAAACACACAACATTGACTAATATCAATACCATTTCGCAAAAAAAAAAAAAGGACTAATACCAAAAATTCGTCTATTTCCATTTGCTTCTGTTTTTTATATAATCTATGCTTTTTATAATCATATGAACAAGAGAGAACATAGGAGGAACAATATGATGACACCCATATTTGAAACTTGATTGCCCCCTTTTGTTCTCTATAAGATGCCCCACAACGTAATGCAATGTTGAGGAAGCGAGGAGTGAGGACAACTGATGACCTTGACTCGAGTCTTTCTCTTTAAACAACAACTTCCTAATTTATTTGGAAAAAAAAAAAAAAAAAAACAAAGCAACAACTTGAGTTGGAGTAACTACAGCCAGAGTCGTTTCCACTATCGAAGTCAATGCATCGGGAAATGGTTGGATTCGATAGGCAGGAAGGGTCTTTTGGGAAGCCGGCTCTGACAGGTTGCACTGTACCGTGCAGGGAAGACGCTGGTCCTACCTGTCATCGAGTAGCCGACTGGGTCGTCGGCAATGGCCACCGACAGTCCGGCTCCATTTTCAACGTGCACCAAAAAGGACACTTTGCACGGTGTGGTTGACAGGTGGGCTCCCGGTGCCGGGCCCGTGCGTCAGTTACCGATGCTGGGTCATTGTCGGGACACCAGCAGTGGTTCACGCACGTCGGGCCGGCTGCTGTGCTCTTCTTCCAGTCGTGCCCGGTGCGTGCTCTCCTCACCACCCCAACAGCACACACACATACTACGTACACCACCAAACTCTCCGTGGCGCGCACCTAACATTGCCCACTGACGCGTGGGCCCCTTGACTTCCTTTTGGGCGCGCGGGCCCCACCTGCCCGAATCGTTTGGCACGAACGCAAGCAAAGCTCGAGTTGTCACGTAGGTGAGACGTTCCAGTCCCACGACGACGCTGCTTGCTACACCAACCAACACCTGTACAGCGCGCCACTGAAAAGTGGGACCGACGTGATAGCCGGGCCCTGGTGTCAGTGTAAGGTTCTTGGGGGGTGTTTAGGCTACTGAAAATCAAAACGCCAAGACTTGTCCCGAGTAATTTAAATGTAGGTAAAAAATAAACTAATTACACAGTGGATGTATATTGCCGACGATTCTTTTCGCTGGCCGGGCCACTGGTGTCAGTGTGACATCCGTTCAAAATTTTGGTTAAACACACCCTTTGGTTAAGAATCCGGTGAATTTTGTACTTTACTGACATGTAGGACCCTCCGAATTGCACCTGGAGGTAAACCGAGTTTATTTATTCCGTTATTATTATCGAAATTCACCGAGCCGGTAAAGAAAAAACAACAACGTGGTGCACGGGGCTGTCTCGCCACAACACTTTCCACTCTCACTGAATGGTGGGACCAAGAGGCCAGATTGCTCGTACCGGGCCCACCTGGCGGCGACAGTACAGATAGTCTGGGTCTGCGGCTCCACGCCCCGGATATGCCCCTGCGCCCACCTCCATTAAACCACCATCACCTTCTTCGCGCAACGCAGCGGAAAAGCGCCATCTCATTCTTCTTCCTCCCGTCTCGTCTCCACTCTGCCCCCGCGACGCGCCCGGGGAGCCGCGAGCGTCGTGCCACTCCCCTCGCCCGCCCGCCAGCCCGCAACGCCGGCATGGCGCCGTCGGCGTGGGCCGTCGCCCTCGCCGCACTCTGCATCGTCGCGCTCGCGCCCCTGGCCGCAGGGTTCTACCTCCCCGGCGTCGCGCCCAATGACTTCGAGAAGGTACGCGTAGCACAGCCACCCCTTTGCCCCGCATCCGCTTCTCCCTACTGGCTCGAGATCTCCCTACCGCTTTGTGTGTTTTGAGGGGATCGCGTGCGGTTCGGATCTGCTGTCGGCCGCCGCAGATCTGCAAACGCGCGGGCCGGCCGCATCGAGATCTGGGTGTGCGTGTTCGCGACGATTCTCGCTCTGTCTCCGCTGCCTACGCGCAATGGGTGGCTCTGAGAATGTCTCGGTCCAATGAGCCGTGTATGTGTTTCTCCCTTCACGTTCTCCGCGTGAGATTCTCATTGCGGGTGGATGAGTGATGGAGACAAACGACGGAATTTTGCCTTCACCGGAAAGGCGGGAAAGGCGCCTAGGAGAATGTGGAGCTCAAAATTTTACATTACCGAGTGTCTGAGTCCTTCGGCGACAACATCCAGAGAACGATCATATTAGGCTGTTATTACGTTTCTAATATTATTAGTCGTTGTTGAATACTAGTTATGACAACTGTTCTGTTCTGGAATGTAGTTTTCATGGATTTTGTAGCATTTCAACCTAAATACCTGTGAAGAACCTAGTTTTCACACTACGATTGGGACAGTAGTTGCATTTTCTTTTACCCCTTATGTGTCAGATTTTTTGAACATATTTTATGTTTCCTTGTAGTATGTTTTATTTGTCTGTTTGTCAGTATCTGAACTGTTGTCTAACTACATGTTATCAGCATTTGTCTTTAGTTGATAGATGCATGTTAGTGCTGTTTGAAGTATCTAATATGCATGCATGGCCTCATGCTTTCTTATTCCTTAATATGTTTGAGACACGTTTCTACTACATTAATAGATCTTTCTAAGAATTATTGCATTTTAAATATCATTACAGAAAGATCCACTTCCTGTGAAAGTCAACAAGCTGACCTCAATCAAGACTCAACTTCCCTACTCCTACTATTCTCTCCCATTCTGCAAGCCGGATACCATAGTTGACAGTCGGAAAAATCTTGGTGAAGTTCTTCGTGGTGATCGCATTGAAAACTCTCCCTATACGGTTTGTTCTTTCACCGTGCATTGGTTTATCTGATCAGTGTTTGACACCTGAGGCACTAGTTTGACTGTTAGCATTTTGTTCCCCAGTTTGAAATGAGGGAGCCTCAGATGTGTCAAATAGTCTGCAAGATATCTGTTGGGGAGAAAGAAGCAAAGCTTCTCAAGGAGAAGATTGAAGATGAGTACCGTGTTAACATGTATGTCAAATTTTACTGCTTGATTTATGACCATTTATTCATGTCTATCAATTGTTGAAACATAATTTCTCTAAATTGAGTCAGTGATGTCTATCAATTGTTGAAACATAATTTCTCTAAATTGACAGGATTCTTGACAACCTACCTTTAGTCGTTCCTATTCAAAGAGTGGATCAAGAAGGTGCTTATTTCTATCAACATGGATTCCATGTTGGGGCCAAAGGAAAATACTCTGGGGTAAGTGGCTATGACACATTGTTGCTCAATTGTTGTATTAATGCATAATCTTATGTGATGCACTTCTCATATATTTGGCAGAGCAAGGATGAAAAATACTTCATCCACAACCATCTATCTTTTACGGTGAAATATCACAGGGATGAGCAAAGAGATGTTTCCAGGATTGTGGCCTTTGAAGTGAAACCATTCAGGTACATTGTTTGGAATGAAATAGCTGTAGTTAATTGTAGACATTATCCTACTTGTTTATCTAACCACAGAACCATGGCGCATGCTGCAGTGCTAAGCATGAATATGATGGGCAATGGAATGATAAGAAGACCCGCTTGACAACGTGTGATCCTCATGCTCAACATATAATTACTTCATCTGAGTCTCCTCAGGAGGTTGAAGTTGGAAAGGATATCATATTTACTTATGATGTGGATTTCAAGGTCAGAACTATGCTTGATTCTTTCTATATTCCAAAGTGACTAGTAGCTGTAGTACTAAGTGGAGAATGCATATAGTGTGTTTGCTCTTTTCTGAGAACTACTGTGAATTTGTAGGAGAGTGACATCAAGTGGGCATCTCGGTGGGACAGCTATCTATTGATGACAGATGATCAGATCCACTGGTTCTCAATTGTGAATTCTCTCATGATTGTTCTCTTCCTTTCTGGAATGGTTGCAATGATCATGCTCCGTACCCCCTTTACCGGGATATCTCCAAGTATAACCAACTTGAGACTCAGGAAGAGGCCCAGGAGGAGACTGGATGGAAGCTTGTTCACGGTGATGTTTTCAGGCCTCCATCAAACTCAGACTGGCTCTGTGTTTATGTCGGCACTGGTGTCCAATTCTTTGGCATGCTGCTTGTCACTATGGTATTTGCGGTTCTTGGCTTCCTTTCTCCATCGAACAGGGGTGGACTGATGACAGCCATGCTCCTGCTCTGGGTGTTCATGGGGTTGCTTGCTGGCTACTCTTCTTCGCGCCTTTACAAGTTGTTCAAGGGCTCAGAATGGAAGAACATTGCCTTGAGGACAGCCTTCACTTTCCCTGGCAGTGTGTTTGCTATTTTCTTCTTCTTGAATGCTCTTATCTGGGGGCAAAAGTCATCAGGTGCTGCTCCATTCACTACCATGTTTGCCCTTGTCCTCCTTTGGTTCGGTATCTCGGTACCTTTGGTTTTTGTTGGAAGCTTCCTTGGCTTCAAGAAACCTACCATTGAAGATCCAGTGAAGACAAACAAGATACCAAGGCAGATCCCTGAACAGGCCTGGTACATGAACCCAATCTTCTCGATCCTAATAGGAGGGATCCTTCCATTTGGTGCTGTATTCATCGAACTCTTCTTTATCCTTACCTCCATCTGGCTGCACCAGTTCTACTACATCTTTGGGTTCCTCTTCCTTGTGTTCCTGATTCTCATCGTGACATGCGCTGAGATCTCGATTGTGCTATGTTACTTCCAGCTCTGCAGCGAAGATTACTTGTGGTGGTGGAGGTCATACTTGACATCTGGTTCCTCTGCACTCTACCTCTTCTTGTACGCAACCTTCTACTTCTTCACAAAGCTTGAGATCACCAAGTTTGTCTCAGCTGTTCTGTACTTCGGTTACATGCTCATTGCCTCGTATGCCTTCTTCGCCTTGACCGGCACAATTGGATTCTACGCTTGCTTTCTGTTCACAAGGCTGATTTACTCATCGGTCAAGATCGAGTAAGGTGAAGTGCACTCTTGCCTAATTCTTTGTTGCCACGAAGAAAGAAGGATAACGAATTCTACAGGACCTCTAAGTTTAGCTGCAAGTGGCCTTGTGTTGAGTTTTCAAAGCTGGTAGTTATGATGAAGTTGCAATTCATTACCGTATGATTCAGGTATTATAGCTATAGCTCAGTATTTTTTTTTTTTTTCTTTGGTTTTCTCCTTGTCTTCTGTTTTTGGGCTGTGCCTTTGGACCGTGAGGATATACGCTCGACGCTGAGCGAATTGTATACGGATGCTGAGTAATCTATCTCTTGTTCCTGTCAGAATTTATGTACTTGTTGATGTGCACTGTGACTTGCATGATATACAATTATAGCTACAAAGTCCGGTTTTTTAGATATGTTTTTTTTCTAACGTTCTGACCTAAGGGAGATTTCGCATTTGTCATGGGTTCGTGGAGACAACGCCTCTACCTGTGGCTGCTGCCGGGTCACCGGGGCAGCTCCAGGGACAGCTGATCGGATTGCCGCGCTCTTGCAGTGCAGAGCACAAAATTCGACGGCGTACCGCGTGCTGATGC
Source organism: Hyparrhenia diplandra (assembly GCA_015847255.1). Lineage (NCBI taxonomy): Eukaryota > Viridiplantae > Streptophyta > Magnoliopsida > Poales > Poaceae > Hyparrhenia > Hyparrhenia diplandra. Next base: position 60,804 of record JADLZK010009207.1, on the reverse strand, counting down.
CTCAAGCAGCCGGAGGGAGTCCGAGTCCGAGCCCGAGCAGAATTGGAGTTGGAGAGGACGAGTCCGAGTCGACCACAACGTACGTCGCATCCTCTATTCCAATATCACCGTAACCACATCATCGTGTATATAAAATATACGATGCGAAGGAGGTCTCTTGCATTGGTCCTGTACTGTATCATCGAAAGATAGTTTCCCGGCTCATTATCACTTCCGTAATGGAGAAGCAGGGAAAGGTTTCCTTCTCCATCCCCGCACATCGTCGCCGGCTGATCAAGCCTCCTGCCTGCCTCGGCGCCGCCGCCGCTGCTGCTGAAGGCGCAAGATCTCGCTGCAACATACCCACCCCGCAGTTCATCACCGAGTTCGGCCCCTCCGAAACCGTAACCGCCGCCGCGGCGCCCACTATCGCTATTGCTCCGCTCCCCAACTTGCACCTGTTTCGTCGCGAACCTTGCGTCCGATCATCACTTAAGCCTACGATCATCGAGGAAGGTATCGTCTTCACCAGGGAGCCCGACGACAACCCTCGCTCCACCGGCCACCACGCCTACGGCCTCAACCTGCCAACTAGCGCCGCACACAAAAAGGAATCCAACAAGGCACCGCCTCATCGTCAGGTCAACATCACCAGCAGTAGCGAGCTCTTGCGGCGGCGGTTCAAGCAAGACATTGCCGGCCTTTCCGACCACCGTAACACGGAGGAGTACCCCAAATTTTCTGCAAAGGGGTTTGCTGTTGCAGTCCTTGCTGGCTACGGCTGGTCCGAGGGTCAAGGTATTGGCAGGAAACACAGAAAAAAGGGGGATGCAAAAGCTTTCTCGGGCGGTCGTGACCCTGGGACACGGGCACAAAGACAGACGTTTGGTTTAGGCTACAACCCAGCTGAGATCCCCCGGGGTTGGCAAGAAGAGAAAGAGACAAGACACTCGAGGGCAGGAGAGGGTTTCTAGTGTGAGACCGAGGAGGGGGTTGAGTTGAGATGGAGTTTTGTGGAAGAAAAGGAAGGTCAAGATGCATGTTGCAGGATATACTCGAGACAAGTCTTGACATGGATCAATGGGCATGTGATGTTTCTCTATGGGGAAGCACACACTGATGTACTGGCACCTTGATACATAAGTTTTTAAGAATCAAATGGACGGAATTGATCTCCTCCCGGTCTTAATTACGAATGCAGATTAGGTAAATGCCCGTGCGTTCTTCTGGGTTTAAAAATCCATGACAAATACATATACACTTAAACCATTCTAACAAGATGGTAGTCACATACATGAACGAAGCATAATAAACATAACATGGTTGCATGTTGTTATTAGGAAGTTTAATTTATAGTCGGAGGTGTAAAAAGAATTAAATATATGACCAACTGTGTAACATTGACTAACTACATTTTTGCATTAAGTTGAGCTGTACATACAAGTAACATTTATAAAAACAATAAAATACCATAAAAAATAACACATTTACTTCACTTTCTTTTTAAGCGTCCGCGCGAACTAAAAATCTTGAAAGAATGGACAACTAAACCCCGCGAGACAGGATTATTTTCAACTTACAATTCCATCCAATGTGATGGAAGCATTTGTACAGAACACTATCCTTCAAGTGAGCATTAAGCCTAGTTGTACATGAATCAGAAAGGCAGAACCTGATGATCACTTGGCCAACCAAAGACTCTGGTGTTATAACTTCTAACAAAAACAAGAACACAACTTGAAAACTCATCAAGTTGAGTTCTGGGAGAACCATGTAGTATCACGTAGGAAAATGACACACCAAAACAAAACACTGGAGTGATTTTTACTTTGGCCTTTAGTTCCTTGTACTTATCTATGGAATACATATTGGTTGTGATGCCCAATTTAGTGAGTGACAGCTCAATAGCACTGCAGACCCAGGAGGGACATTGGGGTGGACATGAAGCAGGTACGGAATTTGTTGATTAGTGATTTTAGATCCTACTGGATCCAATTCCAAGCATCTAAACAGAAATGTAGACTCGCTAGAGATGGGATCATACAAAATCCACTCAACTTAAAACCTAACACAAGTGAACATCTATGCGCCTGAACATTAAGCCTTTTGTTTTTCACAATAACGGAAATATAATCTGCACACAACTCAAAGAACTCAAACCAAATTCCCAGCAGGCAGCAGACTTTTCAAACTGGTGTCACTGGAAGACTGCAGAAACCATTTGAAGCATACTCCCTCCGTCTCGTAAAAAAAAACGCAACCTCATTTGAAGCATACTCACTGGAAGACTGCAGAAACCATTTGAACCATACTCCCTCACTGGAAGACAAATTGCAAAAAAAATTTTGCGAGACAGAGGGAGTATAGCTCAACTTGAAAACTTGGTGGCTCAGGTTTGACCTGTAATTAACAGAGGAGACAATTAACACATAAGAATAGGCTAATAGTTGATCTACAAAATACATACATCATAGAGGTCCAGTGCACACTACAGGAAAGTACCTCTCGTTATTTCTCATGGTATATAATAAATTGATTTCGCATCAAACAGCATGGATGCCACATTGATCAAGCAACCTGAGCTTCATTGTTTCAAACTCTGACTTCACGAAAAACAAAGTTCAGTATTTATGATATGCAACCCCAATATGAAGGTACTAATGTGCCACGCCACAGGAAAGTACCTCTCGTTATTTCTCATGGTATATAATAAATTGATTTCGCATCAAACAGCATGGATGCCACATTGATCAAGCAACCTGAGCTTCATTGTTTCAAACTCTGACTTCACGAAAACAAAGTTCAGTATTTATGATATGCAACCCCAATATGAAGGTACTAATGTGCCACGCCACATATGTAGACTCTATGATGCGGGTTCAGTACACCTCAGACTGACCAAACAATAAAAATAGCTATGATATCTCATGGCTAGCTACGTCATGACTAAACAACACAAAAATGAATCATTTGAGGAAGCCTGTGTATGCTCAATTAAGACTGTATCAGCCAGCAAGTACCATATAATTAAGAGGGAAAACACTCAAAATGGACAAAGATACCCTAAATATTTAGGTAAATAGTATTGATAATCACTGCATGGAATAGCTGGTAATCCAAAGGTACCCGTAGCAACTAACCTTAGGTTTTCAAAAGCATTCTTCTCCACCTTGAGGTGTACATTGTCATTGTAGAAGAGCTGCAACCTTTCCATTGTGACGGTTAGGCTGTCCAGTGCTTAGACGCTAGACGGAGTTGTTGTTGCCGGCCTCCTTGACAAAAGCGATTCAGTCACTCTCCTTCCTGTCCAGGACGTCCGTCAGGTAGTCCTTTTCTTTCCTGTACATGTCAGTTCCAAATGCCTAATTCCAATTCCAATTCCAATGCATAGATTTAGCCCTATCAGATTTATTATGTCAGTCAAACATATAATTCGGCTAAGTACCAAAGTTTCAATTTGGCTTCAAACAAATGAGGAAAAATGAAAATACTGCAGTTGTCTGAAAGTATGGGAGCTCCAAGAGGGAGGCACAACTTTTGTAGTTACCAAACAAATCCACCACGGGAGCACAGAAACCAAACAATGCATATCGGGGCAGCATCATAAAGGAATCTTAGTGACTGCATCATAAAGGAATCTTAGTGACTGCATCATAAAGGAATCTTAGTGACTGGCCTTCCTCGTTCATTACAGAGCAAGCAGTATAGCAGAGCACACAACACGGCTTCTCGTCGCCGGCCACATGGAGCAGAGAGTCACAGACATGGCTGTGTCGTGGATTGTGGGAGGGGAGGGAGATGGCGTGCGTGTGGTAGCAGCCGGATTCTTGCAGGGGAGGGAGCTGCGGCCGACCATCCGAAATCGACGCAGGGGCCCTCCCAATATCCGAAAGGACCAGGCGGCGGCCGCGGCGCCATTGCAGCTTGCAGATGCTCCGCGGCAGAATCTGACCACCCGATATTGGTCGCGGCCGTCGAGTTCCGGCATTGGCGAGGAGTGGGGAAAGGAAGTAGAGCACCGGATCGGGGACAGAAAGGACCTGGCGGCGCCGGAGCAGACCAGGGCAGGGCCGATGAGACGCGGCGGCGGTGTGTGCGCGGCGGTGTTATGGTTTGGGTGCTCTGTTTCGCACGCGACAGCCGTCCATGGTCTTGCGGAGGGCCCGTACGACGAAGGCAGCGCTGCGATGGCGGCGAGCGCGGGGATGAGGCGCGATGCGTCCCCGGCGGCGGCATTTTCTCTTCCCCGAGCAGGCAAGGCAGCGGGCCCTTGCGGCCGGCACGGCAGCGGCGCCTCGGCTCCTTCGCGCGTACGGGCCCGTGCCCTGCTTGCCAGTGGTCCTCGCGTGTCCATGCTGTGCGGTTGCAGGGACGGAAAAAAAAATGGGGTACGCCCCTGGCTCACCGTCCGCCCGGTACGCCCCTTCAGTCGATGGGCGACGCGTGGCCTGGTGGACATTGCACGGCGTACCGCGTTGCGCTCGCTCGGGCCAGCGCGTTGCCCTCGCTAGCGGCTCTGCGCAGTTCGGCTTGGCTCCACCTCGAATCGCACGCCACGCGGGCGTCAACGCGCGACGGCTCGGCTCCGCTGCAATCGTGTCTCGTTCGTTTCCCAGGAGTCCAGGACGCACGCAGCGCCGCCATCGTCTTCTTTCCTGGCCGCGGCGGCCGGCGGCCATGGGGGCCCATGGAAGAACTGGACCTGAGTGCAATTGGGTACCAAATTTACTAAACTTTGAAGCTCTAGTTAGATCTCTCAAACATTGAGAATTTCATCTCTGCCCTTGAAACAAATTGGTAGAGTTACATACGGGGAACAAAATTATTTAAGGTCGATGAAGATTTTTACATGCAGAATTGAAAGAAATTTGGGCAAGAAGAACACGGCCTCTGCATCTACCTCTCCTAAAAAGAACAGAGCTCGTGGCAGCCGGCCTTTCTGCTGCCTGTCCGGGGTGGGAGGAGAGACGAGATTGCAGCAGGGCCGATCCGTCGCGCGTTGACGCCTGCGTGCGATTGGAGGCAGAGCCGAGCCGAATTGCGCCGTACGCCGTTGGTGCGTCAGCTGAGCCGAATTGCCTAGTACATGCGATGGGAGCGCAACGCGGTACGCCGTCCGATGTCTGCCAAGCCACGCGTCGCCCATCGACTGCAGGGGCGTACCGGGCGGACGGTGAGCCAGGGCGTACCCCATTTTTTTCCGCAGGGACAGGGGAGTAGCGGACGAGTGGGGCGCGGACGGTTGCTGGAGCGCCGGGCAACACGGGGGCAACACGGGGGGTGAGAGGGGGATTACCGCAGGCAGGGTGAAAACAATATCATTTGACTCTTTTTAGTAGTATAAGATATATGTTGCCTGATATTCCTTGCAATGATTCCCCATGTATAAATATGTAATACTGACCAATCAATAAACCAATCAATTCACTCTATTATCTCAGTCTCTTTGTTTCATTTACATTTGAGCATTTGATTTACAACAATCGTATTTGATTTACGATACGTTATATCTAAGAATAAGAGAACCCCAAAGACTTAGCGGCGGCCTGAGCCTATCCACGCCGCCCGCGACGCCCCCGGGCCGCTGGATGTCAAGCAGATCGATCGGCGGCGCACGGGCCTTCGCCCGCGGGCCCTGGCCGGAGCGGGCCGGTGGCGCCCAGTCGCGCGCCCGCTGCGGTGGTGGCCGCATCGAAGGGGTCGAGATGGGGACTACGGGGGTGAATAGTCCCTTTAAAACTAATCGCACCGCAAAAACCCAAACTAATGCGAATTAAACTTATCGGCCTAGCCAAGACTTCACCCCTCTATCTATGACTCTAAATCACCTTACAAAAGATCCTACACAAGAAGAATAAGGTGACAAGCCTAGCTTGAGCTCCTAACCGCTTCTATTGCAAGGTCACACAAACCTATGCACTAGTACTTCAAGCCAATCGGTGAGCTCCTACACAATTCTAGTAAGCACAAGCACAAAGCCCATAAACTCACTAGATGCACAATGGACAAGGCAACACACGCCTAACCCAAAGGCTCAAAATACCTAGCTACACAAGCTAAGCAAAGTAACTAAACAAGTTACACAAGCTAGATAGTTACAACTATACTACTCAAGCACAAGCACAATGTATATATGAATGTAAGAACAAAGCTTGTGATGAAGAGATTGCAAACCACCGTGAAGTGTGGACACAAGATGACACCGGTGATTTTTTTACCGAGGTTTCGGGAAGCTTGCCAACTTCCCCCTACTCCTCGTTGTGTCAACCGACACTTTGGTGGTTCCACGATTTGGCGAATCACCCAGTGATGATCCACAAGCTTAATGGCCAGTGCCAAATCTCATAGTGGGAGCTTGATCGAATCCCTCACACAGTGTGAGTCCTCGAGCCAATCCCTTAGAGGGTACCGTGTGAGCCCACACCCAAGTGTGGTAGCTCAATGACACGCTCCACTAGAGTTGCTCTTCACGATCCCCACGAGGTGAGCACGAACCTCTCACAATTTCTTCTTCGGAGCACCGCACAATCTTCTTTGCGTGCCTCGACGGATCCTTTTGCCACCAAGCCGTCTAGGAGGTGGCAACCTCCAAGAGAAACAAGCACACCGGCTTGCAACACGATCACCTAGTGCCACACGATGCAATCTCTCAAAGCAATCGCACTAGAATCGCTCACTCACTCAATTGGATGAACACTATCAAGTTAGAGTGAGTAGAGGGCTCTCCAAGCACCACTATATCAGCCACCAAGGCTTAAGTGTGCTAACCAACCTCCCAAGGCTGGCCAAACAAATATATATAGGCTCCCCATCGAAATAGAACCGTTGGGGACGAATTCTCACTTTTCTGTTGAAGATCTCTAGATTGGTTTTGGCTAATTAGTGACATCCTAGGACTAATCTCTATATGCTAAGTGTTTGATTTAGTTGGAGATTGGTCAAGCCAGGGTTGGTGCATGGTGGTCATGGTGGATGGGTCGAGGTGATCCAAATGATGATCAAGTGCGCAACTTGGAGTGGTTCATGGATCAAAATGGGCTCAAGGCAAAGGTATATCTATAGGGCCATTTTGATTTTGCACTCAAGACACCATAGAGGGTGTGAGTGATTTAGGATCGATAAGTCGTACTATAAAGAGGGGAAAACTATCGTACATATCGGTCCTCATGTGCCTCTAGGTTCAAAATCATTTGCATGCATTCTAACCTAGAGAGCTAACCCGACCTTCGAAATTGTTTATGAAAATGCTAACACACGAGCACATGGTGATGTACACGTGGTGGTGTTGGCATATTTGCGAAGGTGGTGATGGTTACAGGGTTGTGATGGGTTTGAGAAAATGAAACGTATATTTTCTATTGCGCCGGGTGCATCGTGGTGGTGAAACATGCCAACTCTCGTGCTCAAGTTGGTATACTTGTTGAGTAGCATGTTGAAGTCAAGGTGACGCAAAACGTGCAAAGTGAACTGCGCCGACGCCGGCTACGCATGCGCCCGGGCGCGTCCGGCCGTAGTGTTGAGGGGTCGACCGCGCGCCGCGCCGCGTCCCGCGCCCTCACACCGACGCTGGCTCGACGAGTCCCGACATCTAGCGCACATGGCGAGGTTCGACAGTCGCGGTTGAACGGCGCCGACGCTTTCGCCGCCGCATCGTCCCGGCGCGGCGCCGACGCGCCGTAGACCATGTCGTGGAGGGGTCGCCGGATGCGCGCCGGGCGCATATGGCGCATTGCGCCGGGCGCTGTCGGAGCGCGTGTGTCGCTGCGCAGCCCCATGGCCGGCCGGCACGGCTACGCGCTCGGCGTGTCTGGCGGTTTGCGCTGGCGGCGCTGGTCCGGCTGACACGGTTTTCGACGGTTTCGAATGTAACGGCTCTATTTCGATGGGATGGCTATAAATACGAGTTTGGCCGGCCATGGAGACTCCTCTTGGTCATTCTTACACATCCTAACACACTTTGAGCTGAGCAAACTCCCTCCTCCTCACTCCCTTTGCTTGTGAGCATCATTCTAGTGAGTTGAGGTGATTCAAGTGCACTTTGCTTTGATCTTTGCATCTAGTGGCACTTGGGGATCGTTGTGAGCCGATGGTTTTCTTATTGCTATTGGAGAGCACCACTCCTAGCCGGCTTGGTGATTGGTAGAGGCGTTGGCAAGAGAAGGAGATTGTTCTTGGCCACCTCCGGGTTGATTTGTGAAGAGGACCGTGCATCCTCGTCGGGACGACGAATTGCAAGTAATACATTGCTCGTGTCTTGGGTACCTCTCATTTGCTTTGGGTGCAAGTAGCCTAAAGGCACTTGGCTAGGAGTGAGCTCCACCTTGCCCCCACACGTGAGAAGGTCGGCACAACGGAGAGTAGCTTGACGGGTGCTCAAGTGAACTTCGGGTTAAATCATCGTGTCTCTCCATTGTGATTGTTGTCTTTTGGTATTTGTACTCATTGTTCATATTGTGACAACATCTTCGGTGATTGGATTGACTAGCCTCGACATTATGGTATATCGTCTCTATACACTTGCATTACCTTGATATATATATTGCCCTTGTGTAGAGACAATAGTTTAGCTTGTTAGAGTAATTAGCTTGTTCACCTAGAGTAGTGACTTAGCCTTTGTGTGAATTAGAGACTCTAGCAACTAGAATTGTTAATAGGAGGCTTACCGACAAGTAGAGCTAGAGCAAACATTTACGCTTTGTTATTTACTCACAAGTTGCTCTAGTGTTTTTGTAGAATTTTATTAGGCTACTCACCCCCACTAGCCATTTAGGACCTTTGATCTGTCAGACAGGCCGGACGCCCAGCGCCACCGCCGGACGCGCCAGCGCCGCTCAAAACAGCCCCGAGCAACTAGCCGCTGGCAAACTTTTCAACAAATACGACGCGCCCAGCGCAGTGCCGGACGCTGCTAGGCGCAGCCCCGCGCGGTCCGGAGAGGGTGTAAACCAACCGACCAGCCGGACGCGAAAACAACAAGCGCCGGACGCGCCAGCGCCCGCGCCCGCGCCCACGCCCTACGCTAGTCTCGGCGTCCGGCGATGTTGCCGGCCCGACCAACGCTCCATGTCAAATTTGATTAAGGTAGGCTAATTAACCTAAGCACCATGCTTAATTTAAAAACCTATGGGAGTATGATCATCGCGAATGACCAACACTCCTAAACCAAAACATACTAGCATAGAGAATGGTAGCATGAAAAATGAAGATTTTGAGATTGATTCAAAGGTTGTATGAACATTGAAGGATGAAACAAGAACCATTTTTATTTTATATGCAAAACAATGCAAATGGGGTGGATGAATGCATTAAAACAAATATGCCATGGATTTTAAAAAGGAAATTAAACGAGTAATGAGATATATGAAAATCTATCAAATATGCAGGTGAAAATAAAATTTGGGAAAGGAAGCAACTATTTTTTGGGTTGTCTCTCTCACCTTGATTGATATCATTCACAATTTATGATTGAATTGTGAGTGATGCAAATGGAGTCATTCCGTCATATATGATGATCATGTTTCTCTTGATGATGACTTTCTCTCCATCTCGCATAGAGTTAGTGTGTATATATATATATGCTTATCTATGAGATGGCAGTGGGTGGAGGAATTTATGATTCATTGTTGATTTTGCACCCTAGGCTCGTGGTGATTTTTTATATATATATATAGTGTTTTTTAGCAAGGCAAGATTAACATCAAAAAAAAATTTCTTTTTTTTTTTTTTTTTTTTTCGAGTTGATGTTGCTCCATGCCCTCAAGCATCATATGTCCTATGGTCTTCTTGATCTTAACCTGAAATGGTTAGTGACAAGCATACCCTAAGGTGCATACCAACTTGAAAACATGCCCTTGCTTTTATTAGTAAGATTTTTTTTCAAGATAAACTTGTCATGAACAATGGTTACTACACATGCATGTCATCATGAACATGTTCTATTAGATTCTCTAAACCAACGCCTTCCCCGCAACGGCGCCCGAGAAAGCTTGTTGGCGTTTCTTAACATAAAATGAAAGAGTTCCGCAAGCGCACGGAAATGCCGTTGTAGCTTTCACCCTAAGTATTCGAGGGTATCATATTTCCACAGGGAAGGCATGGTGTAGAAGTCTCTAATATGAATATGGACAAGATAACACGACTATGCAATAGACCACAATCCATAATAGGGATAAACCAAGTGGTAAGATAACTTGACACACACACTTGAATCAATCTCAAGGATAAAGATAAATAAAAGAGTGAAAGAATAAATCTAATAAGGAGCAGGCATATCCTAAATAGCTATGTTAAGACAGTAGATATACATACATGCTTTTGTAATGTTAGAGATTCTAAGTTAAGTTAGTCATGGTTGCTATTTTCTCACTTCGACCACCGGAGCGCACCTGTTACGCCAAGCGATACCGGCATAGCATCTACTCCATACGAGGCGTGGGGGGATTACAAGGGCCGACGAGGCATCACCACCACCGCCTACCACCTCGTCCGTCTAGATATGGACCGGTCCGAAGGTAACCTCTAGCATAGACACCACGTCTACGCTATGGCCACTACTCTAGCGTGTCGACAAGGCTTACCCGTTCCCGGGGTCCTTCTACTAGAGCACCCGCCTCGAGGGCGGCGGCGAACCTATAATCCAACAAAGAACTAAGACTAATTCAAGGTAGAACTCAACATCTCAACTTAGCTCTTAGTCTAAACATGTAAATATGATGGGTTAAGCACAAAGTTCCATATGACAAGATCATGTCATAAGAACTATACTCTAGTTCATAGCTATATTGATAAATGAAGAACAAGAACAATATGGAGAACATAGCATTAACCAACATAAAGGAATTATATTGATCATACCAATAGCTCCAAGAAGATCTTGATCTTCTACATGTTTCCCAAACTCCTAATACTAACTAAAAGGAAGAAGTAACAAATGGAGGGAGAAAGATCCTTGTGTGTTGTGTGTGTTACAAATGGAGGGGTGGCCTTCTTTATATAGGAAAAGAGGAAGGAGAATGGAGGGCTCTCCTTAATCTAGGGAATTTCGGGGAAGTTTGGAGCTCTTTGGCGCCATCCCGAAAACACCACATGCAACCGCCTCTGCTATTCCGGATAGCTCATGGAGACAAGGCGCGGCGGGAACGGCTTGCCGGGCGCGGCGGGCGCCCGCAAGCTTGGCGGCCGCCCAGTTTGGCCCGCCGTGTCGTGCGCTTTTCGCAGGTGGGCTTGTGGCCCACTATGAGTTGCGCCCCGACGGTGCTTTGGCCCGTTCGTGGCGGTTTTGGCCCGGTGGCATTCCCTTGTCCAAAGCGCAGCTTCCGACGTGCGCTTTCCTCCTTTTATTCGGCGTACTTTCACTGTTTCCACGTTTGTTCCCAAAAACATATTTTCTTCGAATACAAGTGGAACTAGGTGAGTAGTAAAGGTATATGTGACATAAGTTTGCCTATTTCTCATGAATTGGATATAAGTTGGCGGTATTAATTACTCGATAATGACCGCCAACAAGATTGCCCTTGTACAAACTTCCTTCCTACATTTGTTGCAAAAAGTGGTGTCTCACCTTGCGCCTAACCTACGCTTTTTGTAGTTTTTGAGATGGTCGGGGGATGGTTCGCCTGTTTATGACATCGAAGTTGGCCTACCTTGTGTTTGGCCTAGGTGGATTTTTGAGCACCAACTATGTTGTAGCTAGTCCGAATGGTGGGGAGATCTAACTTTTTGCTTACGAAAAGCCACGGGTTCAATTGCCATCCTTAAACGAGCCACTTCGTATTTGTCCCGGAAAAAAAGGTTGAAGGGTCGAGATGGAGACTAGAGGGGGTTGAATAGTCCCTTTTAAAAACTAATTGCACCGGCTAACCGAAACAAATGCGGAAATAAACTTATTGGTCTAGCCAAGACTTCACCCCTCTAACTATGACTCTAAATCACCTCACAAAGGATCCTACACAAGAAGAGTGAGGTGACAAGCCTAGCTTGAGCTCCTAATCAGTTCTAATGCAAGGTCATACAAACCTAAGCACTAGTACTTCAAGCACGAATGAGCTCCTACACAATTCTAGTAAGCAAAAGCACAAAGCCCCTAAGCTCACTAGATGCACAATGGACAAGGCAACACATGCCTAACCCAAAGGCTCAAATTACCTAGCTACACAAGCTAAGCAAAGTAACTAAACAAGTTACACAAGCTAGATAGTTACAACTACACTACTCAAGCACAAGCTCAATGTAAATATGAATGTAAGAACAAAGCTTGTGATGAAGAGATTGCAAACCACCGCGAAGTGTGGACACAAGATGACACCAGTGATTTTTTACCGACGTCTCGGGAAGCTTGCCAACTTCCCCCTACTCCTCGTTGTGTCGACCAACACCTTAGTGGTTCCACGGTTTGGTGAATCACCCAGTGATGATCCACAACCTTAATGGCCAGTGCCAAATCCCACAGTGGGAGCTTGATCGAATCCCTCACACAGTGTGAGTACTCGAGTCAATCCCTCAGAGGGTACCGTGTGAACCCACGCACAAGTGTGGTAGCTCAATGACACGCTCCACTAGAGTTGCTCTTCACGATCCCCGTGAGGTGAGCACGAACCTCTCACAATCTCTTCTCCGGAGCACCGCACAATCTTCTTTGCGTGCTTCACAAATTCTCTTGCCACCAAGCCGTCTAGGAGGTGGCAACCTCCAAGAGAAACAAGCACACCGGCTTGCAACATGATTACCTAGTGCCACGAATGCGATCTCTCAACGCAACGCACTAGAACTCGATCTCTCACTCAATCGGATGAACAATATCAAGCATATGTGAGTGGGAGGGCTCTCTAGCACCACCATACAAGCCACCAAGGCCTAAATGTGCTCAACAACCTGCCATGGCCGACCACAACCTCTATATATAGCCCCCAAGCCAAATAGAACCGTTGAGGACAAAACCACAGCTTTTGCAAGGTGACCGGACGCACCGACCGGACTCACCAGCGGGTCCGGTCCAGCGTCCGGTCACTCCCATTAGAGCGTCCGGTCAGATAGGACAAAGTCCCTGACCCCACAGCTGACAACTATCTTCATGCGTCCGGTCGACACATCCGGTGGTGACCGGACTCTCCAAACCATGCGTCCGGTCGGATGCGTCCGGTCGATGCTCCCGAAGTGAGTCAAAAACATGCTCTCTGTTAGTCGAACGGACTCGCTCGACCGGACCGTCCGGTCAATGGGCAGCGTCCGGTCCAGCGTCCGGTCGTAGCGTCCGATCACTGTTTTCCTGTGAAACTTTGCCGTCTCGTTATCGCCTTTGCTCCAACTTGCTACCCAACAATTATACCAACTTGAGCACGAGGGTTAGCAAGATATCTCCGACAAATTGCATCCGGCGCAATAGAAAATATGCATCTCATTTTCTCGAAAGCGCCGAACCCAACTCAAACCCTACAAACCAACGCCGCCTTTGCAAATGTGCCAACACCACCATGTGTACATCACCAAGTGCAAGTGTGTTAGCATTTTCACAATCATTTCAAAGAACGGGCTAGCTCTTACCACGCCACTCGATCCTAACACATCGCAAAGTTAGATCGCTCAAGTGGCACTAGATGACCGATATGCAAACAAGTCGCCCCTCTTGATAGTACGACCATCTATCCTAAACTCGGTCATAAAGGGTGTGTTTGGTTGCTGAAATTTGGCCTCAGAATCGCTACATTGGGCTCAGTATTTGGGTGTTTGGTTCCCATTTGGCCAGGCCTAGCCAGGGCCGGGGTGGCCATCCGTCTTGGCGGCAAAGAACGACCCGTTGGAATTGTAGGGTTGGCAATTCCACCGCTGCCCGGCCTCAGCGGGCTCGTGGGCCGGCCTTCAGCGTCGCCGTCGTCCTCTGCGCGGTGACTCAACGCGTCGCACACGCCCGACCTCCTCGTCGCTTCCTCCGTCGCCCAGCTCGTGCGTCCCCAACGCCGGCCCCCCACAGCCCGCCAACCGGCGGCGCCGCTCCCAGGGGGCCTTGCTGCTCCTCCCCGCGCCATGCATCTCCCGACCAAGGGCGGGTTCGACCGATGCGGCCCGTGGCATCTCCGCCGACCAAGGGTGCGGTGGAGATGGCATCTCCGCCGCGACGGCCGTGCTCCTCGTGAGGCCATCTCCCGGCTCCTCATCTACCGCACCGCCACCTACAACTCCTCCATGCCTCCATCGAGCGCCACTCCCGCAAGCTCGACGCCATGAAGTCCGCGCGCCGCAGCGCATCGGAGCTGCCCGTCGCGTCGCGGCCTTGCGCACCGGCGCCCGGCCGCATCGCATCACTTTAGGACGGCAGCGGCTATACTCCCTCCCTCGTAGCGGCGGCTCACCGAAGTTCTCCACACTTCCACCGGCGGCGGCGACACGCGCCACCCGCTTCCCGATCGATCTCGCGCCACCCGTTCCCCACTGCGGCGCGTGGCATCCTCTGAGATTTATCGACAATGTGATCCGTCCGTGCGTGATGGCCCCGGTGGGAGCTCCTCGGCGATCGGCATTAGCGTATCCATATCTACTTTTTTCCAGGTAGCGTGTACGGAGTATGTACTCATACTCCTTTTGTAATGGTATATGTATGTATGTCCTCATCAATACATCTATACGGTATTCAGTTTGCTGCAACCCTCGTATCCAGCAGCTAGTCCTGATGCTTCTCGTTTTGATTAAAGATGGTCTAGTGGCGATGGACCAAGTTCGGCGGATGGAGCTGCCCGTCACGTAGCCTGGGCGATGGACCCGCCTCCTCCCCTCCAGGATCTCCTCCTCACCTCCGACGGCTGCAGTGGCCGGAGCTCGACCTCTGGCGGCGGGTGGCAGTGGCGTTGCGGTGGCCGGAGCTCCGCTCGGATTTTGACCGGAAGATAGAATGGGAAAAGGTGTATGACATGTGGGCTCCACTATGGGGGTAGGTTCACCAAACCAGAGAAGAGGTGACCCTATCCAAAGAAACCAGCCAACCAAACACTCCCATCTCTGAGCCGGGCTACAATGGGCCACCAAAACTAAAAGCAACCAAACAAGTGGTAGTGGCTTGATTGATATAGGCTAAGTCTGGCCGGGCTAGATTGGGCTAGCTGGGCTACATTGGGCATCACAACCAAACACACCCCAACTTCTCTAAGCTCCAATGACCGGTGAAATGAAATGCCCTATAGGTTATACCTTTGCCTTGCGCATTGAAAGGATCGAGATGCCCAAGAGGGGGTGAATTGGGCTAATCTAAAATTTTAACTCAAATAAACAACCTACTAGCCCATATTCACCCTCTTGTGCCTAAGTGTGTTCCTAGTAACTATCGCACAAAGTTTTGCACCCTAGGTTCCAATCCTACTCTAGCATGGCAATTCTAAGAATGTAAAGACATGAAATAGAATTGCGGAATGTAAATGCGAAAGTAAAGAGAGGAAGGAACACGGCGATTTTTTCCCGAGGTATCGAGGTGTCGCCACACCCCCTAATCCTCGTTGGAGCACTCTCTCGAGAGTATCGCCCCCTTAGTCCTCGCAAGAACTAAGTGCTCTCCACGGGTTGGTTCTTCGACACTCCGCCGCGGTGAATCACCCAAAACCACTCACAAGCTTGCTTGAGCCACCCACAAGCACCACCGGTGATCTTCAAGCCATGATCCGCCACCAAAACCGATCACCAAGAGAAACAAGCACGAACTCTCACTTGACCTCAACAAGCCTAGGAGAAGAGTGGATGCACACTTGAATCTCTTCAAACACTCTAAGGATGATCCTTAATCTTGCATGGATGACCACCTTAGGGCTCTTTGCTCTTCCTTGCACTCTCAAGGGTGTTTCTCGGTGAACAAATGGGCAAGAGAGGGGCAAGGTCGAGGGACGGCATCAAGCAACTCCACGAAATCGGCACATCTCGCATCCGGACGCACAGTGAGTCCGGCCAAGGTTTCGAGAGGACAAGCCCTCCGAGCCACGACCTAGTGCTAAAGGGCTTAAACTCAAGTGTGCACCACACGTCCGGCCGGCCGAAGCCCTTCTTCACCTCCGACTTCGTGAATTGCTTCAACTTCCAACATGTCTCGTCATAAATTGAGCTACCTAGTGCTAAAGAAACTCAAGTGTGCACCACAACTCGTCTCTAGACTCGCCTAGGTCAAGCTACCCGCTCGTACCCCCCTAATAGTACAAAGAAAATAAAAACAAAGTCCTAACAACTAATTCGATGTCACCCAACTCCGTCGACAATCGAAACTAGCCGTCCTTAACCTTGTCGTCCATTCTCGGAAAACCGAACGAATTCCATCGTCAGGGGGTGTAACAAACTCATCGCCCGAGATCACCATTACCATGACCTAACTCTAACCTATTTCTGCAAAACACACGTTAGTCATGTTAATTATATTGTCATCAATCATCGAAACCCAATTCTAGGGGCCTAGATGCTTCAATCTCCCCCTTTTTAGTGATTGATGACAACCTCTAGAGTATGGAGTTTAAGAGTGAGGTTTTAAGCGCACTTGTTCACATGAGCCTCTGTCAATAAGATCAAAGGGGTTAGGGTGGCTCATGCAATACAAGATCATATATGTACTCATAGAATCTGCATGAAAAGTGAGTACGACAAGGATAGCTCATATGGTTCAAAATATCACAAGTAAAAATCAGAGTTAAACCATAATTGCGGAAGCATAGACCATATGAGCAAAAGCATGACATGATATAAAATGATACCGAAGTAGAGAGCACACATGTCATAAAGTGTATCACAATGCATCACAAGCATATACAATGCGAGGCATGAAAGTAAACATGATGCATGCAAGTGAATCACACCAAAAGAACCAACTCCCTTTCACAAGCTCCCCCTAAGTCTACATACTCTACTCTCTCCCCCTTTGTCATCAAGGACCAAAAGTCTAAGGGTCGGTAGGAGGTGTAGAAGCGCACGAAGTCAGTCACGGAGCACGAGTCGCCACAACAAACCGAGAGGCATCATCCGACTCAACTCAACTCGAGCTAATGACCATCGATACCGCAAGACCCTCCTCGACCGTGGAAGTGTAGAAGAAGTGGTCGGGTCGGCTCTATGGTAGCCGGGAGTGGAGTGTCGCCTCTCGGGTTTAAACGACCGCCCGCCCCTCAATCGGGCTATGCCCGAGTAGCGTGGTCAACCGCCCGAGGCTCGGCGGTAAGCACCGAGGACCGACCCCGTGGCTCGAAACCGCACACTCGACTGTGGCGCCGACGCACCCACCGTGGTAGTGACAACAATAGACTCGGCCGCCGGCCGCCCGAGTGACCAAAGGTGAGACTCCAAGAGCCGCCGCCACACCCGGGCCAAGTAAGAGGTGCACTAGGCGTAGGCGCTGCAAACAACTCGGCGAAGGTGGCACTGAGACGAGGATCCGCGACACACCAAGCCGGAAGTCTCGCTCGCGCCGTAGGTGTGAAGCCGGGTGATGTACGGACCGCCCAGGACGAAAGCCGCATAGCCCGGATATAGCCGGGCGAGGTGGAGTCCGCCGAGGCCGAAAGCCGGGACCACTGAACCGGGCCGAGGAAAGGAAATCGCAACCCCGAGGCCGAGGTCCCGGAGCCTGAGGTGCCTGGAATTGAAGAGCAGGTGGCACTACTGGAAGTGGTAGTGGCGGAGGCACCTCAACCTGAATCCTCAGAGTTCGGAATAACCGCAGCCATGAGAGTGGCCTCGCCGCCGCCGGAACCGGCTGGGCCGGGTACAGGGTCCCGCCGCCGGTAGAAGGCCCGCCGCCGGTGGTAGAACACCCTTCGCCGCCGGAAGTCTATCGTGAACGCCAAGCTCGCCCCGCCGCCGCCTCATCTCCGTGTTGAGAGCCCGCCGCTTCTCACCACGGATCTCACGCCACCGACGGCCGCCCTCATCTCGGCAACTAGAGTAAGTAGGGCCTGGTCTGCCGGTGGAGGAGCAGAACTAGAGCCTCCGGCCTCATGGTCGTGTCATCGTGGAGGTGGCCTCGTAGGCACGTAGTCGCCGCCGAGCCGCCTCCCGGGGTCGGTGTAAACCTCTCGGCCGTGGCCGCCGCCCCGGACTCAAGCCGCCTCCTCAAGAGCAACCATCCGGCATCCGTGCATCCCGAGCCGCCTCGACTCGCGGATCGCCCCCGAGAACGTGTGGCAGTACCGGGTACCTATCGGGCGTGTGACTAGTCTTGAGGAGCTGACGAAGGTCGTAGCTTGAAGGCGTGTAGTCGATCGTGTCCACTCCTGCACAACGCCGCCTCCATGTGAGGCACGGTCTTCCAAATCAGGAAGGAGATCCAGTGAGCAAACGGAAGCTGTCGGCAGCCCTTGATCCCCTCTGCTATAGTGTCCTCCATCTCTAATAGAATCAAATCCCAAATGTCAAACTCAATCTGATCCATAAGGTGGCAAAGAATCCACTGCTGCAAACGCGTAAGTGCCTCCTTGAAGCCAATCCTGGGCAGGATTGTCCACCTCACTATAGCATCCACAACTCTGGCAAGTGGAGTGAGGTCGGTAGGAAGACGACTGGAGCCCTCGCCGAAGGGTGCCTTGAAACAACTGCGAACCTGATCAGCTGTAGGCACTCTGCCGGCCTTGGGTCGTCGCGGCAGTGCCATGCGGCCATAGCACAAACGGTGGAGCTGTGTCTGAGAGGAGGGCAACCCAAGAAGCCGGCGAGCCTGAACACTCTGCAACTCGTACCGCTCGCCCTTGAAAGCAAACACTAGGAAGTCGTGACCGGGGTCAATCCACAGGGTAGCGTAGAACTCTCGGACCCATGTAGTCACGTAGCTGCCCTCTCGGCCAAGCAGGTCTGCCAAACCAGGAATGTAGCTGAGGTGGGGTCAAATCTGCTCACCAACTGCTGCGACTATGTCATCCACCCTGCAGACCCGGTGAGGACGGATAGCAACTGCACTCTCCTCATATGCCCAGTAGAAGTCCTCGTGAAGAGCTGTCCAATACCCTTCGGAGCGGCCCGGGCCGCCGCCGAAGTGGAAACCACTCGCATCGCCGCACAAAGCGGTACCGGGGCGGGGCGATAGACGCCGACACGCCCTCAAGTCAAGGGAGCCGGCCCCGCTACTCGCACTCGCGGCCGGGCCGTGCCGGCCGGGCCGTGCTAGTCTTTGAGCCGGAGTGGGACGATGTCGCCCCCGGAAAGAGAACAAAGGCGAGTCTAGGAGGAACGACGGTCCGCCCAGGCCGCCCGAGCCGGGTGATCGCTCGACTCGACCGCCGCTTAAGCCGATCGCCGAGGAGGTGGCGGAGGCTGCCTCGAGGGGGGTGGCACCGCTACCTCGGGGGTGGCACCGGCCGCCTCGCCGCCGCCGAGACCGGGTCTCCCGGATATTAAGTCCAGCACGTGGACCACCCATCTCGCGTGGCGTCCGCGCCCTAGCCAACGCAAGGACCTCCTCACGTGTCATCTCACCATTGCGCTTGCGCTTCGGCTTCTTTGGCTGCGACTCGGCAACTTTCTTGCCCTTGTCCGGTGGACCACCACCAGGAGGAGGTGGGGGTGGAGGTGGACCGGTGGTCTTCGTCGTCGCGCCATGATCCGAAAGAGCAACCGCCGAAAGGTCAATCACAAACACGACCGCCACCGAAAAGACCCCATCGACAACCGAGACTCCCCACGAGTCACTGCCCACTGTCACTCAAGAGGCTTGGCTCTGTGCCATACTCGCGGGCTTGGCCCCGAGTGTATCTGCCACTGTCACACTGCCAAACTAACAATCGCACAATAGTGACCACGGACAAGCTCGCTGCACAAAGAATGTAGAATAAGGAGGGATTTATAACAGGAATAAATAGCTAGGGGTAAGAGCCTCCTACAGAAAGCAAGCAAGTGTGGATGAGAATGGAAGGCAAGCATGGTTATACCTAGCCTTGAGCGATCCCTGTGAATAGACGAGAAGCTGACAATGTGGGGCACTTCGAGGAGCAAAGAGTGTCACTGCATGAAGGTGGTCAAGAAAAAACAGTTAACACTTAGGTGGCTGGGTTGGACATTTCAACAAACACCTGGTTGTCAATTGACGATGGCGAGAAACACTGACCAAAGAGCAGTAGGTTGGGACAACCAGGGTCGAGGAGGGCACGCCAAGGAAATGGGGATCAGCACTGCACTGGAGAAGGTGTCGAGAAAATGAGCCAAAACAGGGACCATGGTGCATTGCGGCATTCAATCGAGCACCTGGCGGGCAGGGGTGGTTGCAAGTAAGGGAACTCACCACCGCGGGCAAATGGGGCCACCGGGGTCGGCGACGATGATGGAGACGTGGCCCGGCCTTGTGCGGAGAGCCCGGCGGCGAGGATGACCAGGGCGAGCACGGCGACGCGCCCGGGGATTAGGGTTTGGCGCGGTTGCTTGGGCGCGAGCCGGGTTGCGGCCGGGCTAGCGCGAGGCGCAGGGCGAGACCGGCGGGGGGGCGGCGCGGCTTGCGGAGGCGGGAGCACGGCGACGCGGTGAGGGATGCGGCGCGCTGCGGGCGGGGTGGGATGCGGCACGTCGGGCACGGAAGATGAGCGCGGGCGGGTGGCTTCGAATGGAAGAAAGAGGAGGGGCCCGCCCCTACAGAGGGTAGTGAAAGAGAAATGGACCCCACATGTCATATAGAAAAATGAACCGCGCTTCAAAAATCCTGACCGGACGCTGCCTCTCCTGACCGGACGGGCCGTGCTCCGCTTCCTGGCCGGGATTACAGAGAGCCCAAGAATCACCCCGTGGATCGGAAGCGCCGGATCGGAAGCGCCAGTGAGTCCGGTCAAGCGTCCGGTGCCTGCTTCCGGTCGCCTTTTTCTGGTTTTTCTGATTTCTTCCTTCACGGCAACTTCTCCCAACCAAATTCCAACGCAAATAAGAGCCAAATAACCACCAGTTGGAACAGGTCATGGGAGTCCTCTCTCAAACCCTCGATTTTGCAAATAATTTGCCATAGGCATAGCTTTAATTTTCAAAAATAGACAATAAATCCGATCGAGGAGCATCGTATGGCCAAGCAATGGAGTTTATGAACCTTTAGGAGCGTCAAATGCTCTCTCCATCCTTGGGTGAACACAGCGGATACTCAAGCTTAAACCGAAAAAGAACGACAAATCAACACACATGCATATGAAATGCAAGAGCGATAATTTAAATACGGAATTTGAATCTAGTTGGCTTGTCAAGTTTGAACCAAGGTTAAGCTTTTTCACACGCTTTTCGGCGGTTATCTTAACCATGTTAGACAAGCCCTATATGCATTGCATGAATTTAAACATGGCATATAATACAATGAATGCAAGGGACAACACAAGCTCATTTTCTAGAGAAATTGGAAAAGTCAAGAATATTGAGCTCGCCTCTTAATTGACAAAACCTTGCCTCATCCAAAAGCTTAGTGAAGATGTCCGCCAAATTGTCTTCGGTCCTCACTCCTTGAAGAGATATATCTTTCTTGGACACATGATCACGAATGAAGTGATGCCGAATATCAATATGCTTGGTGCGGCAATGTTGAACCGGATTGCTTGCAATTTTGATGGCACTCTCATTATCACATAGCAATGAGACCTTCTCGAGCTTGACACCATAATCAAGGAGAGTTTGCTTCATGTAGAGAATTTGAGCACAACAAGCTCCCGCGGCAATGTACTCCGCCTCGGCGGTTGACAAGGTCACACTATTTTGCTTCTTAGAACACCAAGAGACAATGAACCTTCCAAGCAAATGGCACCCTCCGGTTGTGCTTCTTCTATCAATTTTGCAACCGGCATAATCCAAATCGGAATAACCAACAAGTTGGAATCTTGCTCCTTTGGGATACCATAAGCCAATGCTTGGTGTTTGCTTGAGGTACCTAAGAATTCTCTTCACCGCGGTGAGATGGGATTCCATAGGGTTAGCTTGAAAACGAGCACATAAGCAAAAACTAAACATGATGTCGGGCCTAGATGCGGTAAGATAGAGCAAGCTACCAATCATAGATCGATAGTGAGTCTTATCTACCGGTGTACCTCCCACATCCGGGTCAAGTTGTCCATTGGTTGGCATGGGTGTCTTGATGGGCTTACAATCTTCCATATCAAACCTCTTGAGAAGGTCCTTGGTATACTTTTCTTGAGAGATGAAGGTCCCTTCTCTCAATTGCTTGACTTGAAACCCGAGGAAGAAGGTAAGCTCACCAATCATGGACATCTCAAACTCCTTCGACATCAAGGCACCAAACTCCTTGCAATGTTCTTCATTCGTTGAGCCAAAGATTATGTCATCGACATAAACTTGACAAATGAAGATGTTCCCTTCATGCTTCTTGGTGAATAGTGTGGTGTCCACCTTCCCAATGGTGAAGCCCTTTTCAATGAGGAAGTCCCGAAGATGCTCATACCATGCTCTTGGGGCTTGTTTGAGCCCATATAGCGCCTTGGTCAACCTATAAACATAGTTAGGATATCTAGGGTCTTCAAACCCGGGAGGTTGCTCAACAAAGACTAGCTCATTTATGAAACCATTTAGAAATGCACTTTTCACATCCATTTGATATAATTTCATGTTATGATGGGATGCATATGAAAGGAGGATACGTATGGCTTCAAGTCTTGCCACCGGTGCAAAGGTCTCTCCAAAATCCAAACCTTCAATTTGAGAGAACCCCTTTGCCACTAGTCTTGCCTTGTTCCGCACGACAACACCTTGATCATCTTGCTTGTTGCGGAACACCCACTTTGTGCCAATGACTCTTGCACCTTTAGGCCGCTCTACAAGTGTCCACACTTCATTGCGGGTGAAGTTGCCCAATTCTTCATGCATGGCATTCACCCACTCCGGATCTTCTAGAGCTTCCTCTATGGTAGTAGGTTCCAAACAAGAGACAAAAGCATGATGTTCAACAAAAGAAGCAAGTTTTTGAGATCGAGTCATAACTCCCTTTGTTGGACTCCCTATGATGAGATCTTGAGGATGTGCTTGAAGTAGAGGAGTGTTCCTTCGATCAACCACTTGAGGAGGGTCTTGTGGAGCATCAACATCTTGAGCTTGTTCCACACTTTGTTCATGAGAAACATGAGTATCATCATGGTGGTTGTTCTCATCTTTATCATCATCTTGTGGAACATTTGATGAAGATGGCTTGTCAATTTCTTGAACATCATCATCATCATCTTTAGGCTTGATGTCTCCAACCGGCATGTTCTTCATATCGTCCCTCAATGGTTCTTCACCTACATCATCAAGATTCTCAAGTGCTCCTTGGGAGCCGTTAGATTCATCAAACTCCACATCATATGTTTCCTCTACCATGCCGGTGGCATGATTGAATACTCGATATGCTTTGGACTTCGATGAGTAACCAACAAGAAAACCAATATCGCAACGTCTTTGAAACTTCCCTAGATGTTGGCGCTTCTTGAAGATGTAGCATTTGCAACCAAACACCCTAAAGAAGGAGACGTTCGGCTTCTTCCCATTGAGCAACTCATAAGGTGTCTTCTTAAGAAACTTTTGGGGGTAAAGGCGGTTGGATGCATAGCATGCGGTGTTGATTGCCTCGCCCAAAACTTCTCATCGATTGCCATACTCATCATGCATTGTTCTTGCCAAAGTGATTAGTGTCCTGTTTCTTTCTCTCCACTACACCATTTTGTTGAGGAGTGTAAGTTGAAGAGAACTCATGCTTGATCCCAACTTCATCACAATATTGCTCAATGTTTATGTTGTCAAATTCCTTTCCATTGTCACTCCTTATCTTCTTGATCTTCACATCAAATTCATTTTGAGCTCTTTTAGCAAACTTCTTGAAGCAAGCGGCCACTTCGGATTTGTCATGAAGGAAGAAGGTCCAAGTGTATCTTGAGTAGTCATCAACAATCACTAGACAATATAGGTTGCCCCCCAAGCTCTTGTATGTTGTTGGTCCAAAGAGATCCATGTGAAGTAGCTCTAGCACTCTATGAGTTGACATGAAAGCTTTGGTTGGATGGGTGTTGGCAACTTGCTTGCCGGCTTGACATGCACTACAAAGCTTGTCCTTTTCAAACTTGACATCCTTCAATCCTCTCACTAGATCATTCTTCATTAGCTTCTTGAGAGACCCCATACCAACATGTGCTAGTCTTCTATGCCATAACCAACCAAGTGATGTAGCCTTAGCAAATAGGCAAGTTTGCAAATTGGCTTCTTCGGAAGTGAAATCCACAACATAGAGGTTGTTGTACCTAAATCCTCTAAATATCTCTTGCTTGTCACTCTTCTTTGTCACAACAACTTCATGTTCATCAAATAGGCATTGGAAGCCAAGATCACATAGTTGACCAACTGACAACAAGTTGAAGCTCAATGAAGCAACATATAGGACATTTGATAGTGAGTGATCATTTGATATTGCAACCTTTCCCAAACCTCTCACTTTGCTCTTTGAATTGTCACCAAATGTAATCTTGTTGTGGCCTTTGTCCCCTTCTTCTAGTGAGGTGAACATACGAGGATCACCGGTCATATGTTGTGTGCAACCACTATCAATAACCCAATGACTTCCACCGGTCTTGTAGTTCACCTACACACAATAAATCAAGCTTGTTGCTTAGGGACCCACTCTTGGTTAGGGCCCTTGACACTCTCAACCAATGACTTGGCAACCCAAATTTGTTTAGGCCTATTTTTGTTTGGTGGACCTAAGAACATGACCTTGGTCTTGCCACTAGTATCCTTTCTAAGCATGTAGTGAGCATTGAAGGCAAAAGGTCTAGCATGCTTGGGCAAGGGTTGTGGTGGTGGTGCCACACACTCATGAGAGAAATGCCCTTCTTGACCACACTCAAAGCATCTCTTTGGCTTGGGCTTGGGCTTTGACTTGAGTTGATGTTGAGCCTTGGGTTGAGCTTGAGCTTTAGCTTTCTTCTCTTCATTTGCCTTGTACCCAATACCACTCTTGTCCATCTTTATAACGGTGTTCATGAATAGCCCACTTTGAAGATTGTGACCCTTGGTGAACTTGCTCAAGCCGGTAATAAGGTGAGCCTTCTCTTTCTTGAGCTTATCATTTTCTTGTTTGAGCATCTCAAACTCAAGCATGATCTTGTGCTCTTCTTCACTCTTGGTGGACTTGCTCAATGTGGCGGTGTGTTGAACTTTCTCTTTCTTGAGCTTCTCATTTTCTTGCTTGAGCATTTCAAAATCAAGACCCAACTCATACACTTCATTACTTTTCTCAATAACACTCATCTTTAGCTTGTTGTTCTCATCTTTGATCTTGATGTACTCATCATAGTGATCGGCCATAACCACTTGCTTGCCTTTGCTACTAGCCTTTTGCTCAATATTCTCATCAATCAAATCATCACATGATGTAGCTATATCAATCTTAACAACATGGTTAGTAGCAACATGTGGCTCATCATTTAAAAACTCATTGGCAACAAGAAGGTTGTCATGATCAACCTTGAGATTTGTGTACTCTTCTTTGAGCTTCTTATATCTAATGATGAGCTCATTGTGAGTTCCCTCAAGTTTATCATGTTTTTCTTTAAGCTCCTTTAGGGAAGGTTTGAGCTCCTTGAGGGAGGACTTCACAAGTTTGTATTCATCTCTAAGCTCATCACTAGCCTTTTGTGCTTTGTCATGTTTAGCAAGAAGAGTTTCATTCTCAAGTTTAAGCATGTCAATCTTTTTGTTTGCCTTTGAGACCATCTTAGAATACTTGCCAAGCAAAGTCGCAAGCTCATCATAGCTAGGTGCTTCATACTCAACATCCTCATCACTATCATTATCACTATCACTACTTTCATCATCACTTGGTGCCTTGGTGTCCTTTGCCATGAGGCATAGGTGTGTAGATGATGAAGATGGAGATGGTGGTGGTGAAGCGTATGAAGACCCAATAGCAATAGCCGCCACATGTTCTTGCTCATCATCACTTTCTTCACCGGAGGAGCCGCCACATGATGATTCAATGTCGGTGAGCCAATCACCAACAAAGTAAGCCTTTCTATCTTTCTTCTTGTGGTAGTCCTTCTTCTTGCCATCTTTCTTCTTATATGGCTTATCCTTCTTCTTCTCTTCATCATCACTTGATTCTTCTCTCTTTTCCCGTTGCTTCTTCTTGTGCTTGTCTTTCTTGGGTGGTTCGGGACATTGATGAGCAAGGTGACCAAGTTGATGGCAATTGTAGCACTCCATCTCGGAGAGTGGCTTCTTCTTGCTACTTGTATAGAATTGCTTCCTTGAAGAATCAAACTTGACTCCCCTCTTGCTAAGACCCTTGAGCATCTTGGTAGTTTTCTTCACCATGAGTGCAAGATCATCAAGGTCCTCATCACTTGGATTTTGAGAGGAGGTCACGAAAGCTTTGCCTTTGCCTTTCTTGTCAATGCTTGCCTTAAAAGCAAGGTCTTTCTTCTTTGTCGATGAAGATTCATCCTTGGGATTGATATGCATGTACATTTCATGGGCATTGATCTTTTCCCAAGATTTTTGTCGGTGTAGACTTCGGAAAGATCGCCTTGATGAAGAATGGTGACAATATGCCCATACTTCTCAATGGGGAGGACACACAACATCCTTCTCATGACCTCCGCCGCCGGTTTGATTTGTGTGAGTCCAAGCCCATTGATTTCCTCTACAATGACATTCAAGCGACCATACATATCATTAGCATTTTCATTAGGAAGCATTGCAAAGGCATTAAGCTTATTCATAACAAGATTATAGCGTTCCTCACGCTCACTCTTTGTTCCCTCATGGAGCGCACAAATTTCTTCCCAAAGATCATGGGCATTTTTGTGGTTCCTCACGCGGTTGAACACGTCCTTGTAAATGCCTCTAAAGATGGTGTTTCTAGCTTTGGCATTCCAAGTGACTTGTTCCTTCTCTACGTCGGTGAGGGCTTTTTCATCCTTAGGTTTCGCGTAACCTTCGGTGGTGGCTTTGAGCACACCGGGGTTTTCGGCCTCAAGATAGGCCTCCATGCGAATTTTCTAATAAGGAAAGTCATCGCCTTCGAACATGGGTGGTGGGCCATTCCCGTTGGACACCTTTCTCTAGGCGGTTAAGCCTAATTATGAGCAACACGGCTCTGATACCACTTGAAAGGATCGAGATGCCCAAGAGGGGGGGGGGGTGAATTGGGCTAATCTAAAATTTTAACTCAAATAAACAACCTACTAGCCCATATTCACCCTCTTGTGCCTAAGTGTGTTCCTAGCAACTATCGCACAAAGTTTTGCACCCTAGGTTCCAATCCTACTCTAGCATGGCAATTCTAAGAATGTAAAGACATGAAATAGAATTGCGGAATGTAAATGCGGAAAGTAAAGAGAGGAAAGAACACGGCGATTTTTTTTCCCGAGGTATCGAGGTGTCGCCACACCCCCCTAATCCTCGTTGGAGCACTCTCTCGAGAGTATCGCTCCCCCCTTAGTCCTCGCAAGAACTAAGTGCTCTCTCTACGGGTTGATTCTTCAACACTCCGTCGCGGTGAATCACCCAAAACCACTCACAAGCTTGCTTGAGCCACCCACAAGCACCACCACGGGTGATCTTCAAGCCATGATCCGCCACCAAGCCATCTAGGTGATGGCGATCACCAAGAGAAACAAGCACGAACTCTCACTTGACCTCAACAAACCTAGGAGAAGAGTGGATGCACACTTGAATCTCTCAAACACTCTAAGGATGATCCTTAATCTTGCATGGATGACCACCTTAGGGCTCTTGCTCTTCCTTGCACTCTCAAGGGTGTTTCTCACCGAACAAATGGGCAAGAGAGAGGGCAAGGTCGAGGGGACAAAGTATATATAGCCCCCTCAGAGATGAAATTTTTGCATTATTTTAATGCCAATTAAGCAATATTGCAATTAGACGGAATAAAATAATTCAGTCAAGACTTGTTCAAACAAGTATTTTACATGTGGCTTAATATTTCAAAGCCCACACAAAAATTGGTTACTATTTGAGGTGGCCATATATTTTTTAGCCCATGATTATTTATGGGGCATATACACGTACAAGCAAAGCCATCATGTTCTCAGTTGGCTAAATAAAATACGTACATTTATTAAAACGGGCAGCTAGTTTGCATGTATGTATGGCCGGGCTAGCAAATATATACACGTATATATGCTGTGTAGATACGTACATATAAGCCTAGATTTCAGGAGTGCAACTTGAAGTAGTCCGTTGGCATCACGTCAAAGGCTCTCCGTTGGAATCTTAGAGAAGATCTTGCCGGTTAATTGAAACGGTTATACACCGGAGTATATGCTATTTGTTGGGATCGTTATCTATTATATGTTTTGCTTGGCCGAGGGGTTGACGTCTGGTCTTGACCCCTATATATAGCTGGGCATTCTAAGGTCATGGGGAGGCGGTGCACATTACCATTACCATGCCTACGGAAGCTATAGCGCCGCCGCTGCTATGCTGTTCAGACGGCGCCCGGCCATAAGCAGCACCGTCATCAACTCCATCGCCGAGCACTCCGGTGGCAGGTGGCACAGCAGCAACACGCGGTCATCGCCGCTTCAGCGTACACCTATGGTAAGGATATTTATATATTTTAGATTGCATCTTGTATATTCTTGTGCATGGCTGTAGATATTGCCATCTCCAAGATCAAGCGCGGCTGCATGGTGGTTCAGCAGCCCGGCAAGGGCGTGACGCGGAGACGACAGCCCGGCAATCGTCCATGTCAATCATCTTCATCTTGTGCGGCGTCCGATGGTGAGGCGTGGCGCAAGAAGCAGCAGCCCGGCCAGCGGCACATGGACGGCGAGCATCTTCAACTCCAGTGCGGCGCAAGCAGGCCCGATGTGCATGGCGCCCTCACAACAAGCGTGTCGTCCACCTCATCAGCGTACATCCTATGGCAGCCCTACATAAGAGCAGCAGCACGCATGCATGGCGGCAGTACACCGGCGGCCAAAGCAATACCGACGGCAAGAGCAGCATGGCCATCTTCAAGATGATGTTCTAGCCACGATCGATGACATTGGCCCCTAAATCCATCTACAACGACAACGCCCTGAAGCGACGATCAGCACAGCGCGGCCAAGAAGATACACAATGCAATGGCATCCCGACGAGCGAGCCTAGCAGTTGAGCAAGCAAGCATGGCAATCCGTCGGCGGTCCAGTATATCCACAGCCCGATCAAGCCATCAGCAAGCAGCAAGATCGGCAGGCAGCAAGATCAGCAACGTGGCAAGATCGGCCCGACGAGCGAGCCGAGCAGTTGATGAAGCAAGCGGCAAGATCAGCAAGATCGGGTAGCGGCGATGGCATCGGCAAGCACAAGGCCACCAGCATCAACAACATGAACATGTGCCCATCCCGGCGAGAGCACCGCGTGATCAGCAGGCATCAAGATCAGCTTAATAGCAAGATGACAACAAGAGATTCAGCCCGAAGCGTTTGGCCCGTTCAGCTCAGCGGCAGCCTGGCAAGGTGGCAGAGCAATCCCTGTGATCGACAAGCAGGGCGTGTGCAAGATGATTTACACCAGCCCGACGGCAATTATCGATCATTATCAGCGGTGGCCCGGTGACCGGCGGCTCTGACGTTACACATTTGTCAACATGCAACATGCACATGCAGAAGGTGGTCATGGTGCAATTCAGCACAAGCAACGCAGTTGGCATATGTACTTCAGCCCATTGACGTTTATTTTGGCGGCCCATGCTCCGATATGTAAAGCTAGCTCTCTTGCCGTGAGTTGAAGCAAAGCAAGATAAACATAGAAGAACAACAATTCAAGATTCAACCGGGCTGTTGAAGTTCAAAGTCACCACTTGCTTGTCAATCATTGATACTCGGCCCCTTATTACATAAACGCCGTGGCGCAACGCACGGCGGAACGATTAAAACCATGGCGCAATGCATGGTTAAATGAATAAATGCCGTGGCGCAACGCACGGATTATTGTCAATGCAACCTCACTTGCTCGCTAAATTATGAAATATTTACATTGACGCCGAGCATACGCTGCCCCAAAGTTTTACATGGAGGAATCTCCCAAGTATTACATGAGCACAAGTCTCACATTCACCTACCATTTTCCACCGCCAAGGCCGGTGATCCATATGAAGTCATCCTTCTTCCCCGAAGGCCGGGGCGTTTCCTTTTCCGCGACCGACGGGCCGGAAACACTTGTTCGCGATCCTTGACTTCATTATGGGATCCGCATGGCAATACCCTTTGCTAGAGACCGAAGTCAGGCTCTAGCACCATCTTCATTTTACTTGTGCTTATGCATATATTTTGGAGACAACTCGTATATATTTGGAGACGACAACGGCGACCATCGGCATAAATCGGAGGTGTTCTCGCGGTCTAACACTTCTGAGACTACACAATCCTCGATTGTCGATGGAGCTCGGCGCCGCCAAATATATTAAAGTGGGAAATTGTACTTTGTAATTCTCGAAAGAATGAATAAAGTGATGTTTCCCTAATTTGTGTTATCTGTATTGTTTTGCACATTTACTTTATTTTGTATATACATGTATATCGGCCTTGTACTAGGAAGTACAATCCGTTCCCGCAGTGATTTTTCCGCGAAACACCCCCATCAAGCAACTCCACGAAATCAGCACATCTCAAAAAACAGCGGCCGGACGCACCGGTGAGTCCGGTCAAGGTTCCGGTGGATGCGTCCCGGCCGAGACAAGCCCTCGGCGATCACCAAACCGCGGCGTCCGGTCGATTAACCGGCCGCCACCGACGCACGAATCCCAGTTTAATGCGGGGCTTCTTGAAATGCCCTATAGGGCCGAAGCGTCCGGCCGGCCGGTCCTTTCACCTCCGTCTTTGCGACTCCGTGAATTGCTTCAACTTCCAACATGTCTTAGGCATAAATTGAGCTACCTAGTGCTAAAGAAACTCAAGTGTGCACCACAACTCGTCTCTAGACTCGCCTAGGTCAAGCTACCCGCTCGTACCCCCCCCCAATAGTACGGCGGAAAATAAAAATAAAGTCCTAACAACTAATCCGATGTCACCCAACTCCGTCGACAATCGGAACTAGCCGTCCTTAACCTTGTCGTCCATTCTCGAAAAACCGAACGAATTCCATCGTCAGGGGGCGTAACAAACTCATCGCCCGAGATCACCATTACCATGACCTAACTCTAACCTGTTTCTGCAAAACACACGTTAGTCATGGTAATTATATTGTCATCAATCATCGAAACCCAATTCTAGGGGCCTAGATGCTTCACGTATTTCCATTCCGCTTCATCTCCAAGTGCCGATACAACACATGCACCAACAACACCACCATGTGTACATCACCAAGTGCAAGTGTGTTAGCATTTTCACAATCATTTCAAAGAACGGGTTAGCTCTTACCACGCCACTCGATCCTAACGCACCGCAAAGCTAGATCGCTCAAGTGGCACTAGATGACCAATATGCAAACAAGTCTGCCCCTCTTGATAGTACGGCCATCTATCATAAACCCGGTCATAAACTTCTCTAAGCTCCAATGACCGGTGAAATGAAATGCCCTATAGGTTATACCTTTGCCTTGCACATTTCCATTCCGCTTCATCTCCAAGTGCCGATGCAACGCATGCACCAACACGATCAAGAATGATATGATCCACTTCATATCATCACATGACCTTCTTGGTCCATCGATCTTGACCTCACTTGCTCTTCACCGCTAAAATCGGTCCGTCGGCGCCAAGTCCCTCGACTTGCCCTTCACACTTGCAACCGGTCCATCAAGCCAAGCCTTGTCTTGATCTTCACCACCTCGGTCACATGACTCTATGTCATGTCTCATATGCAATAAGCTCCTTCATTGCACCATCATATGTGAACTAATCTCCTGTGCATAATCTCAATCACACATATTAGTTCACCTAATGTTGACACTCAATTACCAAAAACCACAAGGGACCTTTCAACAGTAACATCCCTATATTTTTGCCATTTTAGATGACGTGGCACGCCACATATGTACGCCAGCGTGGCAGCCTTGCTGTGAACCACTCCTGGGCATTGGAAAAGATAGCTTTGCCCATGCAGTTTTCCTCCTCCACTGGCTGACTCTTTAGCCCCCCATGTAAGCTCCTTCAACCTCCCGCCGTCACCTGCAACGAGCCAATGAGGGAAGGGGAGGGGAGGAGCTTGTCTGGAGTCGGGAAAAGGTTAAAATCACTGAGGGATCCCAAGGAGGACGACTTCGGTGACAGCGGATCCGGAGGCTGACATCGAGGCCCCGCTAGCGTCTCCTCCGGCTCGTCCTTGCTCTTGGACCCGATGTTCTAGGACGGTGATGACGAGGAGCAGCGTCGGCGGTTCCTCCACGGTAGCCACACACACTCCAACACCCACCTACCAGGTCGCGCTCATCGGCGCCGACGTCTGCCCCATCGAGAACCTCGATTACGAGTAGGCCTGCTTGCCCCTAATCCGCCGCGAATCGCCGCTTCAACTTGCTTGCCTCAATTGACTCATACGTGCATGGATTGGAGGCTTGCTTGGACTTGCTTGGGCGGGAACTGCGGGGTGGACTGGAGGCGCGAGCGTGCGAGTGCGGCTCTAGACGAGCTCCTCCCCTCCCCTTCCCTCGTTGTCTCCTTGTGTGGTGGTAGCCGGAGGTTGAAGAAGGAGCTTACATGTGGGGGCCCACGCGTCAGCCAGTGGAGGGGAAACTGTAGGGGCAAAGTTGGCTTTTCAATGCTTAGGAGTGGTTCTTAGTAAGGCTGCCACGCTGGCGTGCATATGTGACATGCCACGTTAGCTAAAAATGACAAAAATTTAGGGACGTTCCCGTTCTCTGGGGTAAATCTGTAATGGCTCGTTTAAGGATGACAATTGAACATGTGGGTTTCCATAAGGACGATAAAAAGTTAAATCCCAAGAATGGTGGAGGTAAGTTGCATGGTGACTTGGTCAAGCTAAGTCACTGTATTTTTGTCCAAATCAAAGTTATTATAGTACTCAAATTCGTTTAAGATCTCGTATATGCGTTACGATATTCACAAAAGTGAATGCAAAAGAAATATATCAGCCAAGATTATTAGTGACTTTAAAATGTAATGGCAACACAGGATTAGCGGTGGGTTTCTTCCAAGTTCCACTGTTGGGTGGGTTCTTCCAATGTTAAATACTTTTTTTTTGTCCTATTCGATTTTTTTCTAGCTGCCACTAAAAATAATTCATACAGTAGTGTTTACTAGACTGAGTGCTTGGGGTTTATTTCTTAATCGGATTTTGAGTTTTGGGACAATTTTTTGGGTGATGTTAAAGATCACTGACTCTTGATAGCTCGTGGTAGACACTAATCACTCCGTCCTTTTTATCTGTCATTGTTGGTGTATGTCTCATAAGTTTAACTTCATTTGTAAAAAATATGTGTAAAATTTGTCTCTAAATAAAATTATTAAAAAATTAGATTCAGACATATTTCTAATGAAAATAATTATGTATTATAAATATTAATATTTTTTAATAACATATATTTGATTGAAGTTGTATTTTCTTTTTTTTTTTTTTTTGGAAAACGAAAGATATTGCGCTGAGTCGCTGACCGAACAAAGGCCCCACCAGCTTCAGCCCAAAGCCCCAAACTCACGGCCACCGCCTGGGCGCCTCGCCGTCTCCAAACCCCGCCAAAGCAGAGTCGACCATTTCGAAACCAACGATTCTCACCGTCGGCGCGGAGCGTCTCCTGCATTTTCCTTCTCCACCAAGGCACCAACACGCCGCCCCGCCATCACCCTGCTCATCTCCGCCCTCGCATCTCGCCCCACCACAGCCTCCTCTCGTCTCTGCTTCCCCAAATCCTAGCCGAATCGAGGGGACGGGGAGGCTATGGCGAGCGATAGGCAGCTCCGGGAATGGATCTCGGACAGGCTGGTGACTTTTCTAGTCCGCCCCAACAGCGTCAGCGTCGAGGACGTCATCACGCTAGGTCGGTGCCCTTCGTGGAGTTCCGCTTCGATCTATTTGCTTTACTGCTCGATTCAGTTCCTCCATAATTTGGCTGTTCTGAGTTTTTTTTTTTCGTTGAGTTGGTTTGCACAGCGGTAGAGTGCTCATCTGCTTGCGACTTGGTGACGAAGCTTGTAGAGCTTGGTTTCACATCTTCCGTAGAGACCTCCACTTTTGCATCTGATGTCCACCGCAAGGCTATCTGTATCAGCGTAGGCCTTCTGGCATTCTCATGTTTGTTGTATAGTCTAGCTGACAAATTTGGCTGTCCACCCCTAAATATCCTTTGTCATGTCTTCCAGAATGACCAGATGCAGGAGAAGTTGCCAGCGGATCCTGTCGAGGAACAGGAGGCTAGCAAGCTGTCCTCCCACAAAGGGAGCGATGATGACTGCACACAGTTACAGGGCTCGAAAGGAATGTTATCCAAAGTTAAATCTGACAGTGTGGACGATGAAGATGTAAGGACAATTGGTACTGTTCTTTTATTTTCTATCTATCTTTTGTGTACGTATATTGACTCAAATTGATGACATCATGTTCAGCAAGGAATAGCAAATGATTTTGGAAGGAATTTGGGTGGGGCAAACGAAGAGGAGGATAACGAAGATGATGACAACTGTTCTGATGTATGTAGATTTTGAAGGACTATGGTTTTGTTTTATAATCAAGTATCCCAATTATTTGGTACATTCTGTTAGGACATGTTGAGTGAAGTGTATCTCCAGGAGTGGGTAACTGACAAGATTATCACCTTACTTGACTATCCCAAGAGCATTGGTGCCAAGGAAATCATCCGGCTAGGTAGGTCCATTTATTGAGCCCTATTTCGTTTAATTTCACTCCTCTCTTTGACACTTGCATCTGCTTCTGTTCTGAATCTTGGTCCTGTGTTACTATGTGCAGCGGAGGATTGTTCTTCTACCGACGACCTTGTTTGCATGCTGGTAAAATCCGGTTTCAGGTCATGCTCGGAGACCTGCAGCTTTGCGTTAGACATTTATGCCAAGGTTACTCGTAGGGCCAGCATCATTGATGCAGGCGTCCTACTCTCACATCTGTTGACTCTGATAGGTTCCAACTGTTAATTGCAAAAAATTTTTGTTTGCTGATGATATTTTTTTTTGTTTGCTCGATGATGCAGATGCTATATCAAGAAGATGTTGTCAACAGAGATGTATGCTTAGCTTCTCATACTAATAATTTGTTGTACCTTAAAATTTGGAGGTGTGATTTCTTTTTTCCTGGAACTTATTTTGATCAGTTTCATACTGGCTGCATTGTAGGAAGAGGAAGAAGTGACTGAGCTATACCTGGGCATGATAGATAACAATCAAGCTTACAGACAGAAGGTAATTTTCTAGAAAGCTGATGCTCTTTAGCTGGCCTCTTCTTCTTCTTCTTCTTCTTTTTTTTTTTTTTAAATGAACATATGAGAGACAAATGAACATATGAGCAGCTTCCATGGTTATTTGTTGTTCCAAACTAGTTTAGTTCCAATTTGTTAGTTAAAGATGGCTGCCTTATTTTCTGTGAGAATGCTTAACATTTGATTTGGCAATCTGTGGTTTTGGATGCAAACCATTCATTATTTTTGACCCATCAAGTCCACTTATTTCTTTGCTCCTGTAATTGTAATTACCTTATATTTGGCGCGATGTGCCTACTTGGGCTGTATCAACAGCAACAACAGTATTATTAGCTTATCTCATTCGTCCATTGAAAGTTATGCTTCATCCTTGAAATGTATGCACTGTTTGCATATGTGTGTTGATTTTCTTAATTCTCGTCTCTGCTAGATAATTTTACTGCAGTGTCGTTTGAGCAATTGGACACTGAACAATGTATCTAACACCAGCATCTATATATGCATTTATTTCAGTACAAAATGCCTGAAGCTGATTACATACATGAAAATGCTGGTGAAGAAAAACGATTGTCTGTGGTCTTGCCACAATATGAGTAAGTATACTTATAATTTTTTTTCTCAAATAGTGCAGAGAACTGCGCGTCATTTCATTAAGGTAGAAAAAATGTTACATGGGTCTAAGAGACCCAACTCACACACCATACACCCTGGACACTAACATACAGACTCGCCACACATATAACAGAAACGACCAAAAGCCTCCGGGCTTTAAGCTCCAGCAGGCAGCGGCCTAAATACAAGTTCCTGGAGTTTAGAGGCCCTGCCGAGCACCAGAGCCCTGCCTCTGAGTTAATAGCCCTAAGGGCCTCCTGAACGCTTGGCCTCTTATTATCAAACACACAGGAGTTACGATGCTTCCAAATCTCCCAAGCCACCAAAGTTATCAAGGGGTTGAGGCCTACGTGCTTCCTTGGGGATGCAGTTGACCTCTTCCACCACCCCGAGAAATGGGCCACAGTAGGCTATGGTGCCAACTGCAGCACTCCTAACTGTTGTAGAACCAGGGACCACACTTGTCAAGCGAATAAACAGCCCACTAGCAAGTGATTTGTTGTTTCCAATCATCATGTTTGGAGGCTTACTAGGTCTGGTTCTTACTCTAGCAAGTCATCCTACAATGCCATTTTCCTTGGTTCCATCCACTTTGCTCCTTGGAAACGAATTTGGAAATCTTGGGCTCATCTTTGCTGCAAGTTCTTCATTTGGCTTGCTGCTTGCCCCTTCTGTGATCAAGAGGAGACCATACAACACCTATTCGTGTGTTTTTGCCCGGCAAATCTGGTACATCATTTTGCAGAAAAATGGCTTGGCTTCCATTGCGCCTCAGCCATCAACTCATAAATTCTCAAGCTTGTGGTGTGAGGTAGTTAAAGAGGTGACAAAAGTTTCATTGGCAAGTGGCAATATTAGTGGCTTGGGAAATATGGAAGCACAGGAACGATTGCGTTTTCAATGGCTCTACTCCAAACATTACAATGTTGTTGCGAGCTGTCACTTATGAGTGCATCCTTTGGTTCTCAGCTGAGCAAAGGGCCTCCAGGAGCTTCTTGCCTTCTTGGAAGGTCTTGGGAGGAGGGTTGTTGTGTTCATGTTACTTTCGGTCTTTATTTTCAGTTTTTGTTTTAGCCTTCTAGAGTGCTGTGGGTGTGTGAGTGCTGCTGGATTTTCTACTTTGTTTCAGACCTTTCTTCTTAATGAAATACACAGCTCTCCTGCATGTTCGAGAGAGAGAAGCATGTTTGAACTGAATGAACCTTGTTGCATCATGTTGAATGTATTGGTTTCACTGTATCTTTATTGATTCGATCTCATATTACTTCCATCTTCTTAGGTATGTTTCTGAAGTCATTGATTTTGTTAAATCATCGGTGATGGAAGAAACGATGGTAATCGGTTAAATCTTCTGGTTCCTTGTTTAAATGTAATCTCTTTGAGGTTTTGTTTTACTAGAATATTCTATTCTAGGATGGAAATGACTTGGATGAAGGCACCAATGTCAAATATACGTTCAAAAGGGATATGCAGGTGAGTGTGAGCAGATCTTTATAAAAGAAGATGTGCTTATGCTGGGTTTTATTTGTGATTAAACTAAAGTAAAGAACATCTATCTGATAGTGCTTTAGTTAGCAGCTATCGATTGGTATTTACTGTCCTCTATCAACTTGTTTCATTTTGGAACCAGGATGAGTCAAAGACCCTTCCACCCAACAAATTTAGGGATGATCTGCTCAAGGCTGTTCAAGAGCATCAGGTTTGCATTGCTTTCTGACCTTTTGTAATGATGTTACCCAGGTTGAGTCAAAGACCCTTTCATTCAACAAATTCAGATACTTACTGGGGATCTCCCCCACAGTTTTTTGCCTTAAAAAAAAGGTGCTTGTACAGGATTCAGTTAGAGCATCTCCAGGAGTTTTGTAAAACAACTGCCTGTTTTGATTTTTTAGCAAAAAGGAAGAAAGTGTCCTCCAACAGTTTGGCTACATGGCTCCTTAAAAATAAAAAGTTGCCAGATATCACTTGTAAATTTCTGCTGTCAAGTGGGCTCCGTATCTGCTCCCATTTGGCGTTTTACTTGGGAGATCGGAGTAAATTGGATGCATGAGTAAATGAAGGGTTCTAGATGATGGTTAGAAATAGTTTGAAGTTCCCATGCAAAATCGTTTAGGAAGCTATTATAGGAGACTGTTGGAGAAGGACAAAATTTAAGGTTGCTATTTCTTTTGTCAACTGCTATATCTATTAGTTTAGCAAGTAAACTATACCAAACTCCTGAAGATGCTCTTAGGATTGTATAATTGAATCTCTGTGATACTTATTCTACTAAAATATATTGTAAGTGGTTTGCTTAAGGGAAAGGGGATTAGAGGTTAGAATTCGGGGGAATTAGGGGTGATTAGAGGAGAAGGAACGGCTGCCCTAGGGCTAACCGTGCCTTTTAGAGAGGGAGAACAGCCGTCTGGGCACTGGGCACAGGGAGGCGGCATGTCCGCTGGCTGCTCGAGCGTGGTGAGGCTAGAGAGCTTTAGAGTTTTACGCCTAGATTTTCTTCTTGTGCTTAGTCTGAATAGTTTCATATCCTATTATACTTATATGGAGGGAGGATCCAACCTGACTCAAATCCTATTTTCTGAACTCTTTCTATACCTAGACTATTTTTTTGGAGAATTTCTAAACCTAGACTTCGATGAACTCTTAGTAGCCCTACAGTACCGCCACCACAGAGATAGCGGCCCCCATGCGGGCAAACCTCGCTCGCCTATAACTATAAGCCATGTACACTCTACACACTCCAGGTCTTGTCTCATCCCCTCCGCTTTTGCCGTCAATTCCTCATGGCAGTGGTCGGTTGCTAGTAGGCTGGTGCTACTAGTGAGGGTGCTCCCAAAACTTGTGTGAGCTCCAACCCAGATCCTAACACGTTAAGGTCCAGCTCCTAGTCTGATTTAGGACAATAACATCATCAAACGTTTTCAAACCATGAAGGAATGCAAATTCAAATATTGTTTTGTTTATACGCCTTTTGCTTTCCCTTGATTGGTTGAGACAACTTGAATTTGAACAATTGTTCTTTAGCTCATGCTACTATGGACCTTTTCGTATTTTCGGTCAATGAATAGAACCGTTTTTCTTTGGATTAGGTATACCAAATCACTAAATCATGTGTCTCATATTCTGCATGATATGTTACTAGGATCGACAGAATGTAGGTGTAGTGTAATTAGTTCAAGACTGTACCAAGATTTTTGCTTGGGTCTAATCAATATTGATATTGTACAAAATTTAAGGAGAGTGCATCTAGGATTGAGCTTATGTGCTGCATCTATGTTCATAATTTCATATTAGTTACAGGATTGTTTGTTTGATCTAATGTTCTAACAACCTTGTTCTTTTTGCAGGTTATCATTGTAGCAGATGAGACTGGGTCTGGTAAAACAACAAAGTACCGCAATACCTTCATGAAGCTGCTTATACTGCAAAAGGAAAGGTGTGTCATCTTTTAAGATCCATGTTGGTTTTTATTGCACATTCAGCAATCTTGGACCAGCTAATATGCTTGTGAGAATGTTCTAGTACCCTATGGTATGTGTGCACTATTTTATGAATGGTTTCAGCTTCATCTTTGATTTTTTTTCCTTGTAATTTTCTGTGATCCAATTTCACAAAAATTCTGGTAGCCATGATGTTATGCTTACAGTTTATAGCAGCTGTTTGCTCAGGACACTTAGTTTTGTGCAGATTGCATGTGTCCAGCCTCACCGAGTGGCAGCCTTGAGTGTTGCAGCAAGGGTATCCAAAGAAATGGGTGTTAATCTAGGGGATGAGGTTTGGTATTTTTGTAACTCTGATGCCTCGGCAACTTAAATTCATGAACATTTTCGTGCAATATACCTTCCATCATTCATCTGAGATTTCTGTGTGATATTTATATCCGTTACTGCTGTACAGGTTGGTTTCTCTCTAAGGTTTGAGGATCTCTCATCAGAGGGTACGGTTATTAAGTACATGACTGCCGGAGTACTTCTGAGAGAGCTTATTGTTGATCCAGATTTATCCAGCTATAGGTGACCATATTAGAACATAGCTGCATTTCCACCAAAATGGAGACCTTTCTTATCTCTGTTCTTTTTGCTGCAGCATTGTCATGATTGCAGACGCTACTGAGCGCAACCTATCAAGTGATATCCTTTTAGGTCTGCTGAAAGTGAGTTTGCTCGACCTATGCTTATTTTGCAACTATATTGGATACAATCTCAGTCCCTCATGTGCAAAGTATGCTTTTACTGTGTTCAGTTTATCTGCCAGTCTCGGCCAGACTTGAAGTTGCTCATTGCCAGTGCTTCTCTTAATGTGAAGAAGCTTCAGGATTATTTCTGTTCAGCTCCTGTTTTCAAGATACATGGGGGACAATGCCCAGTTGAAATTTATCACACCAAAGCTCCAGTACCAGACTACATTGATGCAGTAGCTGACACCGTTATGCAGATACACATGAAAGAAACTGCCGGAGATATTCTAGTGTTCCTCCCAGGGGAGCAGCATGCTCAAAACGTTCATGAAATTCTTGACCAGAAAATAAAGGGATTAGAGAAAATGCCTTACAAGCTAATCATGTGTCCTATTTATGCTAATCTGCCTGTTGACCTTCTGGCAAAGACATTAAAGGCAGACACCCCAAGTGATCGAAAAGTGTTTCTGGTAAATGATATAGCCGAGGTTCCACCAACAATTGATGGTATCAAGTACGTTATTGACACAGGCTTCTGTACGATAAAATCATACAATCCATGTCTAGGGCTAGAATATCTGCTTATTTGCCCTATATCAAAAGCATCAGCGAAGGAGAGGGCAGGAATATCTGGATTGACTAGGCCTCAAAAATGTTACCGCCTGTACACCAGGGATTCTTATATCCATGACCTGGAAGGTTGTACAGCTCCAGAGATTGAACGAACCAACCTGGCTCCTGTGATTCTTATTTTGAAGACTCTTGGTATTAATGATTTGGTACACTTTCCTTATCTGAATCCACCACCATCTGAAGCCATGCTAAAGGCCCTGAACCAAATTTATGGTCTTGGTGCACTCAACAGCCGTGGGCAGTTGACCAAGACTGGGAGAACAATGGTAGAGTTTCCATTAGATCCCCTGTTGTCCAAGATGATAGTTGCTTCAGAAAAATATAGCTGTTCTGTTGAGGCCATCACCATTGCCTCCAT
Source organism: Hyparrhenia diplandra (assembly GCA_015847255.1). Taxonomy (NCBI): domain Eukaryota; kingdom Viridiplantae; phylum Streptophyta; class Magnoliopsida; order Poales; family Poaceae; genus Hyparrhenia; species Hyparrhenia diplandra. Next base: position 19,777 of record JADLZK010009207.1, on the reverse strand, counting down.
GTTGTCAATTGGCAATGTTGTCCCAAAAACAGGAAAGACCATGCAGATTTGGCAAGGTTGAACTTCCACACTGGCAATGTTGGGGACCACATAGCACTGCTGAATGTATTACTCTCTGCCTGTTTACTTTCATTATCATTTTTCTTGTATAATCTTCAGTTATATGAGGTCAAATGCTCAATTTCTTTTCTTTATTTTAGGTCTATAACTTATGGAAAGAATCAGGCTATTCAACTCAGTGGTGTCATGAAAACTATATTCAGGTACGCATCCTATGTCTTCCTTGTTATTTTTGCACTTAAGTTTAAGTCGAACCTACCTGGAGTTAGACTGGCTTTTTGTCACATAAGTCTTTGGCATATTCTTTTTTTTTCATCTTGGTAGTGGTCATGGCATCCATTGGTTTACATGCCTCACTTGAGCTCGTTTTCCTTTCACACAGTAGATCTCCTCTGTTATTCTGCTGGACATTCATCCTGCAAGTTCATATGGGAAAACTTATTGCACTTGTTTAAATCAGGCTGATAGCATGAAGAGGGCAAAACAAATACGTGATTGGCTAGAGAGGATTCTGGAGATGGTGGAGATTGAGTTATGCTCAAATGCCAATGACTTGGTTTCCATTAAAAAGGCTATAACGTCAGGTATTGTTGAGTGCTAAATAACAATTACTCAGTCGCTACATGTGATTGCCGGAGAATTTTATATAACATGGAGTCCTTGCATGCTGTAGGTTTCTTCTATCATGCTGCGCGTCAGCACAAGGGTGGTATATACAAGACCATCAAGAACCCTCAGACTGTTCATATAGATCCTAAATCAGGGCTAGCAGAGGCAAGATTGTTTCATTGCCCATTATCTCTCCAGTCCTCAGCATTCATATATATAGCTCTGACCTGTTGTGGTATATGCTTATTTCCCGCTAATGCAGGTACGCCTTCAGTGGGTAATATTCCATGAAATAGTCTTCGATACGCAAAATCATATTGGACAGGTACACATTGTTACCAAGAATCGGATCGATATATAGCGTTATAGTGAAATTTTACTAATAATATGTATATGACACTGCAGGTCACGGAAGTGAAGCCTGAATGGCTGCTACAAATAGCACCTCACATTTACAAGAATGAAGACATAGCTGAGTGTAAGTGGACCATGCAGTTTATGAAAAGCAAGTTAAGTTTTACTGGGCTTTGGCTGACCTGCCTTTCTTTCTGGCTGTGCAGCTGGGTCCAAGAAGCTTCCGGAGGACGACTTGTGTCTTCCTAATCCTACGTAGCTACATTTCCTGAATGGTCACCTTGTATGGCACTGAGCCTACATACAGGCACTTCAGTGTAATGAGGTACTGCAAGAGTCTGCTTAGCATGAAGAGAACAGCTGACTACTTAAATCTGAGTGGTCATTAGGTTGGAGCGCTGGAGACACTAGTAGCAGCCGACTTTTTCAGTAGGTACATCTGGCGGTTGCTCATTTTAGCCTGTGCTTTACGGTGTCTCACCGTACATTAAAAAAAAAACACGGCGATAGAGTCGATGTGCCCGACTAGTAATTTGGCTCTGCAGAATTTGTGTAGTTGCTGATGTGCACATCTCTTGTTCCTGTCAGAATTTGTGTACTCGTTGATGTGCACTTTGACTTGCATGATATAGTATACAATTATAGCTAAGAGTCCGGTTTTTCTTAGATATTTTTTTTTTCTAACGTTCTGACCTTAGGGGGATTTTGCATCTGTCGTGTGTTCGTGGAGACAGCGCCTCTACCTGTGGCTGCTGCCTGGTCACCGGGGCGGCTCCGGTGGCAGTCGCTGGCGCTTGTCGATGATCGGATTGCCGTGCTCTTGCAGTACAGCGCACAAAATACGACGGCGTACCGCTTGCTGATGCCTCAAGCGGCCGGACGGGAGGCCGAGTCCCAGCAGAATTGGAATTGGAGAGTACGAGTCCGACTCGACCACAACGTACGTCGCATCCTCGATTCCAATGTCACCGTAACCACATCATCGTGTATATAAATATACGATGCGAAGGAGGTCCTGTATCATCGAAAGAAAGTTTCCCGGCTCATTAATTACTTCCGCAATGGAGAAGCAGGGAAAGGTTTCCTTCTCCATCCCCGCAAATCGTCGCCGGCCTCCTGCCTGCCTAGCTGCCGAAGGCGCAAGATCTTGCCGCTCCACGCCCGCCCCGCAGTTCATCACCGAGTTTGGCCCCTCCGAAACCGTAACCACCGCCGCTGCGCCTGCTATCGTTATTGCTCCGCTCCCTAACATCCACGTGTTTTGTCGTGAACCCTGCGACCGATCGTCACTTAAGCCTACGATCACCGAGGAAGGAATCGTGTTCACCAGGGAGCCCGACAACAACCCTGGCTCCACTAGCCACCACGCCTACGGCCTCAACCTGCCAACTAGCGCCTCTGCTGCCGCCACGGACATAAGGGAATCCAACAAGGCACCGCCTCATCGTCAGATCAACAGCACCAGCAGCAGCGAGCTCTTGCTGCGGCCGTTAAAGCAGGACATTGCCGCCCTTTCCGACCACCGTGACATGGAGGAGTACCCCAAGTTTTCTGCAAAGGGGTTTGCTGCTGCAGTCCTTGCTGGCTACGGCTGGTCCGAGGGTCAAGGTATTGGCAGGAAACACAGGAAAAAGGGAGATGCAAAAGCTTTCTCGGGCGGTCGTCGCCCTGGGACAGGGGCACAAAGACAAACGTTTGGTTTAGGCTACAACCCAGCTGAGATCCCCGGGGTTGGCAAGAAGAGAAAGAGACAAGACACTCGAGAGCAGGAGAGGGTTTCTAGCGTCAGACCGAGGAGGGGTTGAGAGAGAGTTTTGTGGAAGAAAAGGAAGGTCAAGATGCATGTTGCTAGTGTGTACGCGCAGTAGGATATGCTCGAGACATGAATCAATGGGCATGTATCAATGTGCAGCGAAATGGACGGAATATGTATGCCGATCATCAATCAATAAAGCAATCAATTCACTCCATTATTTCAGTCTCTTATTTCATTTACATTTGAGCATTTGATTTACAACAATTGAGCTTATTTGATTTACAATACGTTATCAACACTATTGTGCACTGCACACCACCAAAACATGAGAAGAACAAGAAAGAAGCAAAACGGGACAAAGAAAACACGTCCTCCTCCAACTCGATCTGATGGATGAGAGCAGGAGAATTTCACTGACAACGACTGCTGACACAATCGGCCTTCATGGCAGACGATTCACGAGCTCAAATTTGAGCAGGGTTATTTTAAGATAGACTTTGAGAAAGTCTATGACAAGCTTAGATGATTTTTTTTTTCTATTTCAAATGATACATATGAAAGGCTTGTCGTCCAAGGAGAGGCCAAGTAGTTTTAAGTTGCCTAATTCACCTATTCTTAGACGTTATTGCCGTGTAGTTTCACTTAAGGCCTTATTTGGTTGTAGTCTAACACACGTGAATTGATGTCAAACCGACTACATCCAAACAAGGTTGTAAAGGTCATGGTTCCTAGTGTTGATACTTGAAACTCGTTGAGTTGGCTTCGTGGCTTATTTAAAAAAAGTGCCCTCTGAGTTGGCTTAGTTTTTTGTGCAAACTGCCATAGTTAATACCTCAATTAATCATGATGTTTTTTTAATTAACCATAGTGGTTAAAAAAAAAGCTACCACGCAAAAATCGATTAATCGTGGTGTCTTTTATAAAAGAGCCTGCTACGGAAAATTGCCCTATTAACCGTGGCAATTTTTATTGCCCTATTAACTGTGGCAATTTTTATAAAACGAATCCTCAACCCATCTCATCCCAATATTACGCTCAACGTATATAAACGAATCCTCAACCCTAACTCATTCACAATCGCTCAACCCCCTCACTTCTCTATCACGCACGCTCCCGAACTCTTAGTCCGGTGCCCACCCTCTCCTCACTTATCTCTCACGCACGCGCCCCCCAAGGGAGCTGTCTCCATCTCCCTCTTCGTCGGGAGTTTAGCCCATCGGGGCCCATGTTAGGAGCTAGGTCGCCCTCTTTGCCTTCTGCGCTGCCCTCCACCCGGATCGCTTCTCCGAATGACCTCTGACTCCTCTTCATCGTGCTCAATGGCGGAGCTGACCAATTTTAGCGCCTAGGGCCACTAGAGCCACTATCAAAGGGGGTTGTATCACCTACACTGTGGCTATAATACCAGTAGATATCAAAAGTAGCTTATAAATGTATTAATTTAGATTATATCTCTATTCCACGCTTATAAATCTACAACATCACTAATGAAGACATGACAAAGGTAAAAAGGAACATAAGTAACGATAATTTGACATTCAAAAAATATTAGCGATAAAATATAATTAATATATTAGATTTATTTTTTATGTTGCGAAAAACAGCTCAATATAATACAACTCCGACAAATACACATTTGTGCAAAAACATTTTGGTAATCTTTTAGTGTACAATTCTAAAAAAGCTCAACAATTAACAATGACACGTCTTTATTCATAAATATTTATGGATTCGGGAATATACATTGAAATGAAAATTGAAATTTAGGAATACCGGGGGAATTAAATTTTTAGCTACTACTATCGGCAGTTATGCATCTCCTAATTGCTTTTCCATCGTGTGCTCATGTGCTAAAAGGCAGGTAGCGGCCGCAGCCCATCGATTTGGCACACAACCAGCAAACATTGGCACCGGGCAAGCATTGTTTTTTTGGTAGAGCTACCTAAGATGTTGGACCAATACCTAATTAGTCTAGAAATTTCAAAGGGGATAAAAGGGTCTCAAAGCCACGCCTAGGGCCATGGCTCTAGTGGCCCAACGCTTGTGTCCGCCCCTGATCGTGCTCTGCCTTGATCCCCATCTTAGAGGGCGGAGATCTTCGCCTTCGGGATGACCTCAAACCAACCTGGGTTGTTGGCCTTGGGACCTCCGTATGGGTCGAATGATCAGGCGGAGGTCTTCATTTTTTGGAGTGAGCCTTCGCACCAGATGACCCTTTGGGTGGAAGTTCCACTATCCCTGCATTGCACATTATAAAAATCCAAATGGTTAATTTGTTATAACTTCGCTACTTTGAACAAGCACCTTCGCTACTTGGTGAATTGTGTTACAACAATGGCGAGGAGGAGGCAGGTGTGCCACTTGAAATCTCATGTTTGGTTTTGGAAATTGATGACACACTTGGTATGCTAATCCTTTGCTCTAAGTGTGACTTAAGAGATAGGATTGCATGGATGACGTGGAGCATGATGATCATGAACATGGACGATGATGGTGGACATGATGGGTCGTCAAGCTCGGCGTGTCGGTTCGAGAGGAACCCGGAGATCAAGGCAAAGGTATCTTGATAGGGTTTTTCTTTCGGTGATCAAGACACGATAGAGCGCGTGTTATCACATTATAGGTTAGATAGCCGACTATCAAGAGGGGATGCCGCGACCAATCCTTTGGTGAAGTGCTTCTAGGTCCAATTGACTTGCATATTGCATTTAGGACATGAGAGCACTAACTTCGTTCTTGCCTAATCGATCGACATGCTAACATAAGTGATAACGTGATCATCTTCGACGTGTTGGCAACTTGAGGCAAGAGGCAAAGCAAGGTTGAAGCAAAGGGCGACAACAAAGTGAAGAACATGCTGAAAAGAGTGACCGGACGAGCGACCGGAAGCACGGTCTTTGACCGGACGCTCCGGTACATGCGTCCGGCAGAGAGCATGTTTTGGACTTCGTCTTCGTGGACTGACCGGACACGGTGATCGGAAGCGGTGACCGGACGCATGAAGCAGGCTGTCGCTGTGGGCCTGAGGGTGTTGTCCGCTTCGACCGGCCTTGCGTTCGCTTTGACCGGACGGCTGGACCGGACCGGCCGGTGCGTCCGGTCGGCCGAGTCCGGCCGGTCTGCTTGAAACCGCCCCAACGACTCCATTTTTGAGTGAGCTCTATAAATACTTGGTTGGCTGGGGTTGTGAGCTCTCTCTTGCACATTTGAACACTCCTACACACTTGTGAGCTTGTGAGACTCCTCTCCACTCATCTCTTCACTCTAACTTCGATTCTTGAGTGAGATTGAGAGTGATAGAAGTGCATTGCATTGCTTGATTGCATTTAGAGGCAGTTCATCCTTGGAGAAGCCGCGGGATTTCGTTTCTCTTGGGAATTTGCTTGGTTCCCTAGCGGCTTGGAGCAAGAGGCGGTGTTTAGCTCGATTGGAGCTTGTTTGAGGCCACACCGGTGGTTTGTGAGGGGTCGTTCCTTACCCCGCGAGAGATTCGTGAAAGGAGCACTAGTGGATTGCTCGTGGCTTGTTTGATCCTCTCTTGTGATCGGTGTGCTTGAGCTCCCACCGGGGATTTGGCACCGTGCCATTAAGCTTAGCAACCGTCAAGTGAGTGTATCGCCACAACGGAGACTAGCGTGCCGGCAAGCACGTGAACCTCGGTGAAAAATCATCGTGTCACTTGTGCTAGCTCGTTGGAGATTTCTTATACACGGTGATTGGCTTCAACCTCAACACTACACCGGTGGTATTGTATTCTAGCACCCCTTTGCTTTACTTTGTTAGTATATCTTGTTAGGGTGCTTAGCTTGTGTAGTTTGTTTAGATAGTTGTTAGCTTTGCTTAGCTCCTAGTAGTTGTTCTAGTTAGAATAGTTTGTCCACCTAGGAGTAAATTAGCGACATAGCTTTTGCTTGTGATTAGAGACAATAGAATTGAATTGTGGCTTGCATAGCTGTTGACGGTCGTTAACTACCTATTTTATACCGTCAACATTAGTATAAATCTACCAAAACATAATAGCAATAGGGCTTTGAGCTAACCATTTCCACAAGTTTTGGTACTTCACTTGTTTTGCAGGGCAATGTTGGAAACATATACATTTTGGGGCCAAAAGCAAAGGAAAACATATAAAAGATAACAAGGCCCTAAATGGACATAAGCAAAGCAAGGAGAAGAGAGGAGAAAAGCCCATAAAATATCAATATCCAAACACAAGCCCAAGAGGTCGAGGCCCGAATCCAACATGAAATGATAAACGGGCCGCAGGACATGGGTTCAATGTTTTGGGCATAACTTTCTCATACAAAATCGGATTTCAGCGAATCGAATACTCAAAACGCAAGCTAACTCCGAGGCCCACGTGCTCATGCAAAGTTTCAGCCCAAACGGAGATCATATTGGTGCGCGCGCACCTTAGGGTGCGCCCGCACCCTCTCGCTGAGGCCAAAACGGCCCATCTTCGCCCCGCGGCCCATCTCGACCTGAAAAGTCCGGAGGCGGTGTTTGCTTGCCCGATGACGGTGCGGGATTAGTACCAAATGGCTTAGCCAAGATAGGATCCCATGGTGAAGGTCCTATAAATAGATGGGCACTCCCTCACTTGTAACACACACCAATTCCAAGGGCAAGAGTCTCTCCCTCTCCTCTAAGAGAGCTCTCCCCTCTACTCTTTAGCAACATTCCAATGGGCTTAGGCCCTAGCTAGTGGTAGTAGAGTGATCGGCGGAGGAGAGATGTGAAGGGGGTGAGAGCGGGAAGTGCCGGATTTGTCGGTGTCTCTCCAACCTTGTACCTCGGTGGATTTGAGCTTAGCTCCTTCACGGGATCTTGGCTAAGTAAGCTTCCATGGTTCTCGATAATCTTTATTGTCTTTTGTTTATCCACGATTTATCTACTTGTTTGCGGGATCGATAGTCGTACCTTCGGTCGTAACTCTTGGAGAAGGAACTTTTGACCGGGGAACCTTGATCGACCCAAGAGTTGTGGATGGTAGTGCAAACGTGGGTTTTTGGCTAGCGTTCACCTATCTTTTGTGAAGCATCCCACGGTTGAGGGGGTAGGCGGCCGGGTCGTGACAAGCCTTGACCGCCCCCTCGAAATCCCCCCCACGTTCGGGTTTGCGGACGTAGAGCTAATTGCCGGAAGCTGCCCGGTTGGGCGTTGGCGGTGCCCGAAGTGAACAAGTAGCTCTAGAGACTGGCTAACCATAGACCCTAAAGGTGTAGGGACCCTTCTCGATAATCCTCCCCATCTTTGGCCTTGTGTGTCCTTGGGCGAACTAGTTAGGAGAGAGTACCTCCGTTCCCTGTGGAAAATACGATACCCTGAATATTTCCGGGTGAAAGCTACAACGACAATTACAGACGCTTGCGGATTCTTCTCAAAGCGACGTTAAGAAACGTCAACAAGCTTTACGGCGCCGTTCTTAGAACGGTTGCTATTATCTTCAAACCTAGTGAGTCCTCGTATCTATCTATAAAAAAAATCAAAATAGTTATTTGTTTTCTTTTTTAAAATGAAGCCAACCAATCCTTTTGAAAATCCTTCTGCTTCAATGGAGGAGTTCACAGAGCCACAATCTTTTTCAAAACCAAAACTTTCATCTGGCTATGAACTCCATCCATATTTAAAATCCATTGTTCGGACGACCCTTTCTCTCGGCTACCACACCAAAAACCCATGTAGCCACCTACAAGTTTTTCGAGGAGATATGTGCATGCCTAAGCATTCCCCGGCATGACACAAGAAAATATCATATGGGACGTTGTTTCCGTTCTCCCTCAAAGGGAGAGCAGAACAATGGTGCACTAATGTCGTAGGAAGTTTGAATGGGGATTGGAAAGAACTCAAAGACAATTTCTGTCTAGCATTTTTCCCCATCAACACCCTACCAAGGACAATCCTCGATTTCGAGCAGGACGAGATGGAGTCCATAGGTGCAGCCTGGGCCGTTTCACAATGTTAATACATGCTAGCCCGGACTTGTCATTACCCGATAGTGTGCTTTTGCATATCTTTTGTTCGGTCTTGATATAGACATCGCCCTATGCCTTGACATGACCGGGCCGGAGGGTCGCTTTGCACGTAAACCTACAAATGCAACGTAGGAAAATCCTAGATCACATCCTAGAGAAGCATTCTTCTCCCGTTGTAGAACCTACTCCCCTCCATAGCAAGGGCATGTCAAGTTTTGAGGAACCCTCATCAGTCAAACCATTCCCCGTACCTTCATTAGAACCGACTGTTGAGCCCTCTCCCGAACCACGAACACCGAAGGAAGGGATGCTTTATCCTTCGGAGTTCTCGATCAAATTCGAGGATCATGGGAGAACCTTGAACCTTCTATGGCACGAATGGAGCAAATGGAGCACAGCTCGGCTAAGGAATCTTCCTCTAACATGAAACCTTCAAAAGAATGGTTAATGGAGGTGAAACGTTCTTCCGAAGCAATTCGATTCTTTTTCACCTTCCACGACCATACCTTGTTCATTACGAGGAAATTCCTTAGATGCCCTACACAACCCCACAATAGAGGCGGATATCATGTCACAATATCTTGCGGAAACCCTTTTGGGTAATATACCGCTAGCCTCGACTGATAGACTCTTCAAGGGTCAATTCGGCCTCATCTTTGCATGTTGTGGGATTGCTAGGGCCGTGCCAATAAAAATTCATGGAATCAAGGTTCACTTAGACTTCTATATCTATCCCATCCTTGACTTTGATCTTCTCATAGGCTACCCTCTCGAGAAGCTTTTTCATGAAAAACCTAAAGAGGAGAGCCATGATGAGAAGTTGGGAAAGAATGCTTGTGCCTCTCACTTAGAAATCCCAAAGGCGAAGCATCTTCCCAACCAAAACCAATTCAAGGAGGCGAAGTTCACAACTCCATTCGATTCACCTAAGTTGCTTTCGCATCTTAGTGAAATGAAACACTCGCCGTCCTCACTTTCGAACACAAGACGTGTCCCTCTCGGCCAACAAAACGTTGTTCTTGACAAAGATCAAGATTCAACGTTCGTTCTTCATAACACATCTTGTGAGGATAAAACCTCATGCGCCATGGACATGCACGAAGCAACAACTCTTAAGACCAAGCATGAACCCTCGCTATTGAGCATGTCAAGTTTTCATTCAAACTGCTCATGATACATACTCACCTTTGGGTTTTCCGTAGTTTGTTTTGCTTCTAGCCAAGTGCACCTACGAGGATCACAATCACCTCTTGATCCTTGTTGCTAAACTTTTAAGAGGATGGTTGTTGATGCTTATGTTTATCATAAACATTGCAAATCTCGTAGTAGCATGATGACGCTAACCTTGCGACTTGAGTATAATGCTAAAACTCTTAGTGGTGAAACCGGGAACTTCACCACCATTAGCCGCAAAGATGAATCCCGCGGTCAAGCTTACGACCATAAACGAAGCAATCGCGGAGATAACCCTGACCGTCAAAAAAAAAAAAGAAGAAGAAGAAGAATAATTCTCCCTTGTTGTTTTCAAAAAAAAAGAGAGCGTAAAAAGTTTTTCTTTTCTTTATTAATAAAAAACCAAGAACATGTTATCAAGTAAGTATGCACCTTCGGGTATTCTTGTCGCTAACCATTTCGTAGAGAACGATTAAGAAGATCAAAAGAGGCATGCAATGCTTGAAAACATGGGGCCGACATCCGCACAAAAAAGAAAAAAAAAAAACTTGGATGCTCATGGATGATGGAACACATTCAAAAGGAGACCTGATCGTGCACACTTGACTTTTGCACAAAAGTCCAAGTGTGGGGGAAAGATGGTGAAACTCTCAAGTTCCATGCACCAAGGCGTCATACAAAAAAAAAAAAAAAACGATGGTGAATAAAAGATGATGTCACCGCCTTTGCCGAAAAAAAAAAAAGAAGGAAAGAAAAAAAAAGAGAGAGAATATTGATAGAAAAAAAAAAGAGAGAAAAAAAGGATTGAAAAAAAAAGAGAGTGTTGTCGAAAAGAAAAAAAAATATATATATAAAAAATAAGAGAAAAGAGGAGCAAAGTTGGCCCCACATAGTCAAGATAAATACCAAAGTGCCACCTAACTCCACCCGTCATTGCTACCACAAGCAAGATGGTTCGCTCTCATCCTTTATCCGCTACCATCAAGACCCATGGCCCATACACACGCGTGTGTGGGCCTAGCCTTGAGGTGCACTGGGCAGGCCATCACGCGCATCGCAGCAGCATGCTTCATCCGTAGATGTTGCGTAAGTATGTCCGTGTATGCAAGGGAAATAAATGTTCACCAACACTCTTCACTCATTTTTGTCTCCATAGTACCAAAAACTTCATGCTTCCCCATGTTTATGTTTTATGCTCGATTGAATGTTGTCACATAGGCCTATGTGGCACAATCATTGACTTTTTAGATTAAGCATGGTGCTTAGGCTAAAATAGCCTTCTTTAATCAAAATTCGACATGGTGTTGAATCTTGGTTAAATGATCTCGAGCTTTGTTTTCATAAACAATGAGAAGTAATTTATGATGGAAGTGAATCAAGGCTATGCTTACACCGCTTCTTTATGATTAGCCTTGCTTGAGTGATGCCGCTGTGAACAAATAAAATAAAATAAAATAAAGTTCTCACAATAAAGGCTCTACGATGTTCATGCCGATAGAGCCATCTCTGCTTTTTCTTTCTTTTTGTTTTGTCTTCTTGTTTTTGAATAAAAACCAGGTACAAGACCAAGTGTGGGGAGATCTCCCAACACAATGAATAAACTTCTCGAGATCTCCCCAACACAATGCATAGACACCGAAAGCAATTCACGATGAAGAAGGACGAGACGAACGACTACCATTAACTCCTTCCTCTTCAAACGGTGGTTTTACGCAAAACTCTCGCTCTCACATCTCACAAAAAGTTTTGAAGTTTAAATTTGAACATATCAAAAAGACAAAGCTTTTGAGGCCCCATCTCCATGCTATCCTATGATAAAATTTGCATACTCTTTATTCCTCGCTAATATTCCTATATAACTTGTGAGCTATCTATCATAGGGACCCCATGTTATCTAAGTAATTGGAGTATGTGATATAGCCGGATGATTTGAACCTTGCTCTTTTATATGAACTTGGGATTTGTTTTCAAAATTCAAAATTCAAATAGCATGCTCCTCAATGATATGCAAATTCCTACCGAGCCATATCAAGTTTATCAAGTGCAAAAAAACTATCACACATATGTCGCTTATCTTTGCATTGAGCTTGTGTCAAGTCTTGTTGACCCTTGTTGAGATCGTTGTCATGCCCCCAAGATCAAGAATCACGTACACTCCACATATACCAGCTATTCCTACACTGGAATACGCTAAAAACATGCTTTCCGTCCCACCATACAAAAAAGCTCGCCCTACAATCGGGAGTAGACAAAAAAAAAAAAAGAAGAGATATCTTAGAAATAAAATACTCCATGCTTTACCGTATAGTGATCTCTCTACATTTGTGCTTCAAAGAGACATGGCTACGAAAAAAAATAGGGACACATGAAAGTCCCATGAAAAAAAAAGTTGGACACATGAAGGTCCAAGACTTTTATGAAAAAAAAAAGAGAAAAAAAAATGATGAGCACATGAAGGCTCATGCAAAAAAAAAAAAAGATAGCCATGTTCTCAAGAATAAAGTTTTATCATAAGAGAGATCACACATATCACGGAGTATAGTATAGGTTCCACTTTATTATATCCACACACACATGCACTTCTTGATCTAGGGTATGCCATCCTTCTCCTCGGATCCGAGCTTTGACCGAGCAACATATGCAGAGTAAGTATGCCTTCATCTCTTTCCCCTACCCAAAGATCCACATAAGCTTTGTAGAAGCAGGAAAGAAAAAAGGCAAAACTTTGATATGCCTTGGTGAGGAACCAAACACAAACTTGAGTGATCTGAGTGAATCATTCGAGGAGCTAAGCTATATTTACCTTTTCAAAATCAAATGAAAACCCAAGTTCCTGCACTTATTTGAAGCAAGGGGTTTTCAATTACCCAAGATTAACATGGTAGACACATCAAAAGGTTCACAAGTGCAGGTGAAGCTTGGAGTAACTTGTATGCAGGTTACATATCAAGGAGATGACCCATCTTAGTCCTCAACCTTTACTCGAGGACGAGCAAAGGACTAAGTGTGGGGGAGTTTGTTGACGGTTGTTAACTACCTATTTTATACCGTCAACATTAGTACAAATCTACCAAAACATAATAGCAATAGGGCTTTGAGCTAACCATTTCCACAAGTTTTGGTACTTCACTTGTTTTGCAGGGCAATGTTGGAAACATATACATTTTGGGCCAAAAGCAAAGGAAAACATATAAAAGATAACAAGGCCCTAAATGGACATAAGCAAAGCAAGGAGAAGAGAGGAGAAAAGCCCATAAAATATCAATATCCAAACACAAGCCCAAGAGGTCGAGGCCCGAATCCAACATGAAATGATAAACGGGCCGCAGGACATGGGTTCAATGTTTTGGGCATAACTTTCTCATACGAAATCGGATTTCAGCGAACGAATACTCGAAACGAAGCTAACTCCGAGGCCCACGTGCTCATGCAAAGTTTCAGCCCAAACGGAGATCATATTGGTGCGCGCGCACCTTAGGGTGCGCCCGCACCCTCGCGAGGCCAAAACGCTCCATCTTGTTTGCCCATCTCGCCCGAAAAGTCCGGAGGCGGTGTTTGCTTGCCTAGAAGACGGTGCGGGATTAGTACCAAATGGCTTAGCCAAGATAGGATCCCATGGTGAAGGTCCTATAAATAGATGGGCACTCCCTCACTTGTAACACACACCAATTCTAAGGGCAAGAGTCTCTCCCTCTCCTCTAAGAGAGCTCTCCCTCTACTCTTGAGCAACATTCCAATGGGCTTAGGCCCTAGCTAGTGGTAGTAGAGTGATCGGGCGAGGAGAGATGTGAAGGGCCGAGAGCGGGGAAGTGCCGGATTTGTCGGTGTCTCCCCAACCTTGTACCTCGGTGGATTCGGGCTTAGCTCCTTCACGGGATCTTGGCTAAGTAAGCTTCCACGGTTCGATAATCTTTATTGTCTTTTGTTTATCCATGATTTATCTACTTGTTTGCGGGATCGATAGTCGTACCTTCGGTCGTAACTCTTGGAGAAGGAACTCTTTGACCGGGAACCTTGATCGACCCAAGAGTTGTGGATGGTAGTGCAAACGTGGTGTTTGGGCTAGCGTTCACCTATCTTTTGGCGGCATCCCACGGTTGAGGGGGTAGGCGGCCGGGTCGTGACAAGCCTTGACCGTCCCCTCGAAATCCCCCACGCTCGGGCCGTGGACGTAGAGCTAATTGCCTAAGCTGCCCGGTTGGGCGCTGGCCGTGCCCGGCGAACAAGTAGCTCGAGACCGGCTAACCATAGACCCTAAAGGTGTAGGGACCCTTCTCGATAATCCTCCCCATCTTTGGCCTTGTGTGTCCTTGGGCTTAACTAGTTAGGAGAGAGTACCTCCGTTCCCTGTGGAAAATACGATACCCTGAATATTTCCGGGTGAAAGCTACAACGACAATTATGTACGCTTGTGGATTCTTCTAGCGACGTTAAGAAACGTCAACAATAGCTAGTTCGTAGCATCGCTTATTTAGCTTTACCATCTTATTGTCTAATCGGTTTGTTTAGTGTTGTTGCAAGAATTTTTAATAGGCTATTCACCCCCCTCTAGCCATTAGGACCTTTCAAACGAGCAACACATCCTTCCTCGCGCGGTCCCGTGCAACGGCGGCGGAGCACGGGGTCAGGTGTCGTCTCTCGCGCGGCGGCGGGCTTGGCAGGCAAGGCGTTGTCCCCCGCTGCGAATCCGCGACAGATTGGCGTGGTAGCGTGGATCCGGCCTTGGGGGTTGCGGATCTAGCGAGCCGACCTTTTCCGCATGGCCGCGTCCTCCATCGGCAAGGGCCCAGATCCAACCCGTTTAGGTCTAGATCTGGGCTTTGTCTCTTTTCTTTTTTAGATTAACCATGGCGGATCGAAAACCACCACTGTTAATATATCAATTAACCATGGTCTTATCTCCGTGGTGGTTGCAAAAACCGATACCGTTAATAAAAAAACCCGCTACGGTTAATCTTTTTGAGCAGCAGTGGCCCAACCACCGTTGATGACACAAATGTGACGCAGCTAGAATTTTATATACCGGATAGCTAATCGCCGCAAAAGCTCTCTTTTTGGCACACACGGGTCTTAACATCCTCCGGCACGGTAGATTAGGGAACATGAAACGCTTTTCCTCCTTTTCATGGCTACGAATGAAAAATTCGCCGCAAAATACACTTTCCACAGCCTTAAAGGTCAACCAGCAGATTTAGATTCATCACGCTCAAGCTAGGCTGGTCATCTCTTGTAGGAACTTTTGGCTTTTGACGAAATTTGACCGTCGAGTCACACTGTCCTAGAAGCATGACCGTCCAGGTGCAGCACAGGGCGCTCATGAAGCAAGAGCGAGAGTGTGAGTGGCAAAGAAAGATCAGTTAAAAGATGAGCTGGTAGACAAATCCAAACATAGTGCAGAGACAGGTCGCAACGCAACCCTGGACTGGATGCCAATCAAACAAAACCCTAACCATAAACAAACGGAGAGGGACAGCACTAGGAGCTGGAAAGCCATGTGGTTGTGGGACAGGCACAGGGACAGGGACAGGGCAAAGCCATATGAATGGGTAGGGCAGCGTGCCACAGCAGAGCACTTGCACACTTTGAGTGCAAAATCCACCACTGCAATCAGCAGCACCATTTCCAACAGTAAAATACTAATCATTTTATCATTGTGCATGCTGCTAATTGAGTGTTACTAGTAGTATCTTGGTGGCCTGGGACTACTTTGGAGGACCACCCCACTGCTTCTTTTATAGCCTTTGTCCAAGCTATGGTGGAGCGCGAAATATCAACAATGGAAACCCAAAAGATGTGGCGCGGCTTTGTATGAATATGAATGAATTTTGCCGACACGGCGACACTGGCACACTTTGTTGGGTTTGGTGAAATTTTATAGGAAAGCTTTCGGATAAAGATATGATATGCAAAGATATACGTAGAAAAGAGTATAAGGGAAGGAGTTTCAGTTTCCCTGGAGTTCCGTCTGGAACGGCGCTCATGTTCTATTTCTAGGTTGAGTAGGGATTGTGCCGATTGTCGTAGTCGGTAGTCGGTAGCGAGAGCAGAAGATTCGTTCAACTAATTTCATGTGGAATAGACGAATAGTAGTCACATGTGCCGTGGTTCTGTCTGGTGGATATCATTCTTGGGCAAACACCAACCATGCAATGCAACCGTGGTTGGTGAAAACGTTTGACTCCACAGTCGTAGCAAACTAGCAACTCGTGATAGTGCCGTAGTGGGGCACTATGGGCTTTGCTGAAACTTGTTGAACCAACCAACTCGTCCTTTTGAAAATTTTGTATGAACTCACCCAGATTCTTAGTGAAGAAAATAGCCCCCGTTTGATGAAGACTCCTAAAAGTATAATTTAGTGAAGCTGAAAACCGGTAGACCTTGCGTCGTTTGTATGGCTAAACTTTTTTCTTAACTTTAATGATGCACAAATCTCTTTGCGTATTCGAAAACAACTCTTTGGTTGAGCTCAGCTCGAACACCAATTTTGCGGTTCCATTCTCCCAAACACCAAAACAACTGAATTCTCCGATTATTTATGTACAGTTGACCTTAGGGACGGACGCTAATATTCTGCCACCATCGATAGCGACGCGTTACATTTGACAAATTTTTGTGGTGCACTGACACGTTACGGAAGTGCTACGCAATGTGCATCCTTTTCAGTGGCATCAGCAAACAGCATTGCACACACTTCAAATATCTAATTGATTTCAAATATACTATTGTATATAAAAATTGGTTTCTTTCATATCGGGACATATCGGCCCTCTGGTTTTCTAAGGGCCATGTATGTTCTTCTTTTTATCTTCTCATCATTCAAAGAAAAAAAATTACATATTCAATAATATCCTAAAATATTGTTGGTAATTTTCACAAACAAAGTCAGTTCTAAAAAACACAAGAATACAAGAATAATAGAATTAAGAGGTAGTCATCGACATGACGCTACAAGCTCTTGTCTCGGCAAAAAAAAAATGAAAAAAAATGTGAGTCCTAAACTCTAGAGGTTCGATTATGTTGGATTTCTGCGAGATGCATCGTTCAATTTTTGAATTGGCATCGAATGAATTCATCAATCAGTGTTAGATGAGGGAAAATGAATGTCTCCTATGTACTACACAAAACAATCTATGAGTTTTGTCAATTCTCGCCCCATCAATCACGAAACAGCAAATCCGAAGCAGAGGTAGTACCATCATCATCCCTCGGCGGCGGCGGCGTCCGGCTGCGCTGCCCGGCGCGACGACCGCGGGAAAGGCCGCACGCGAGGCGACGGCGAGAACTCCACCGGCGCCGGCGGGAGCTCCATCTCGCCGTCGAGGATCTTGACAATGTCCGTGCTGTCCGGCCGGAGCTCCGGCTGCCGCTGCAGGCACAGCAGCGCGAGCTGCACGCACTTGGTGGCCTGGTCTTTGTCGTACCCGCCGTCCAGCCGCTCGTCCATGAGCTCGAGCACGTTCCCGGCGCGCGCCAGCTGCCGGCACCAGCTCACCAGGTTCGCCTTCTCCAGCTTCATCGGCGACGACAGGATGTGCAGTGGCCGCCGACCGGACAAGATCACCAGCACCAGCACGCCGAAGCTGTACACGTCGGCCTTCTCCAGCAGCTCGCTGCCGTGCTCGTAGGGCCCGCCGCCGCACTCCGGCGCAACGTAGCACACCGTGCCGCGCATGCTCGTCGTGCTGCTAAGCTCCCGGCTCAGCAAGTCCCCGCTGTGGACGTCGCTGCCCACCGACCGGCCGCGCCGCCGGCTCCGCTTCCGGCTTCTCCGGAAGCTGAGGTCCACAGCGCTCGGCTCGGCATTATTGCTCTCGCCGTTGGTGTTGCCGCGGCCCGTGTTCATGCTGATCGAACGGAGCCACGGCTTGCCGCCGCGCCGCTTGTCGAAGCTTGCTCCCCTGCTTCTTGCTCATCTCTTCAAAGAACTCCTCTTTCCACCACTCCCTCATCTTGGTCACCTCCTTCTTGGCGCCGTCGACATTGCCATTGCCATTGCAGTCGGTGTTCTTCTTGTCCTCCGGCGAGGCTGATACAGCGTTTTCGTCCGTACCCGAGGGAGAGTTCTTGTGCTCGTTGGCGTCGTCTTCGTTGTCGTCGGCCCAATCCGGGTTCCTCTCCGGGCAGATTTGGCTGCCAATCCACTCGGCGACGTAGTCCCTAGAGTCAAGCTCACCGCTACCATCCTGCTTCCACCACCACTCCTTCCCCCACGCACCAGCCGGGCCTGACGACTCGTCCTTCGTGTCCGTTTTGGCACCGCCGGCAGCGGAGGCGGTGGTGGAGAGGTGGTCGCCGGCTTCGCCGAGTTCTTGGCTCATGAAATCGTCCCCGGACGCGGCGACGGCATCGGGGGTCTTGAAGCGCGCGAGGCCGAAATCAGCGACCTTGGCGCGGAAGTCGGCGTCGAGGAGGACGTTGCTGGGCTTGAGGTCGCCGTGCACGACGGGCGGCTGGCACTCGACGTGGAGAAAGGCGAGCGCGCGCGCCACGTCGCGGATGATGGAGAGCCGCTTCGGCCAGTCCAGGAACTGCCCGTCACCGCCTCCGAACAGAGCGCCCTGGAGGGAGCCATGGGGCATGTACTCGAAGACAAGGAGGAGCGGGCGCTCGTCAGCGCCGCCGCCGGAGCCAGAGCCCGAGCCCGAGCCGGGCGAGTAGCCATGGAGGGACACAAGGCGAGGGATTCAGGGAGCGACGCGAGGAGGTGGAGCTCGTGCGGCGACGCGCACGTCTTGACGGCGGCGAGCGAGGCGTCGGGGAAGGTGGCGAGGTAGACGGGCGAGGCGGCGCCGCGGCCGAGGAGTCGGGACGGGTGGAACCCGCCCGTGGCGCGTCGAAGCGTGCGGCGGGAGTAGCGCCGGAGCGGGCGCGCGGGGTCCGGCGTCGGGGAGAACGGGAGCGTGGGGTGACGGAGCCGCCGCCGCCGCCGGAGGAGGAGGACGACGACGACGAGCAAGAGCAACAGAGCTGCCGCGGCCGCCGCGGAAGCGATGGTGGCGGCGAGGAGGGCGTGGCGGCGGTGTTGGCTCTTGGCAAGGAGGGGAGGCGGTGGTGGCGCAGGTGGAGGGAGTGGCTGCTGGAGAAGGCGGGAAGGCATGGCAGTGGACGGCGACGCGGGGCGGCTGGCAAATGTGGTGTAGCGTGCGTGGAAGTGATTGGGATGGCCGGTGGACTTGTATGCAGGGAACACCCCAGTTCTTTTTTTTCAGAATTACTCCTGTGCACATCATCTTAATCGTCTCACAATAGGAAATTAAAAATTTATTTATTTTTCGCGATCGCTGGGCCGTGCCAAATCTTTCATTAAGAGGCGAGGAATGGGCCAATAGACCTACAACAATACAAAGTTCGTTATACCGCGAGGAGTCGCCATAAAAAGCACAAGAACACCTAGCTACGGATGCACTCAAACTTATTACATGGTCACTTGTTGCCGCTGGCGACCAGCTAGCTACCAAACGGACACAAGGTGGAGTACCTAGCCCGACACCAAAGATCGCCCAAATTGCTGCTCGTTGGATCGCTGAGCCGGCGCCATTCATTGAAGACTTCATTGCGTTCCTTCCAAATTGTCCAAGTAAGGAGCATGAGCAAGGAGTCGAAAGATAAGGAATTTATTTATATATATCAGGCATTTTAAACCCTTTGTTTTTTTTTTTCTTCCGGACATGGGGGCCCGACAACAACCTCCCGTGAACCGCATGATCCTTCCCATCCCGGCCGGGGCAGCAGCAGCGCCGTGACGGAGCTGGAGGGCAGCAGGCGCTCGAGCGACCGGTGGCCGGCCCCTACCTCCGTCCTCGGCTGCAGTGCTTCGTTCGGTCCACGAGATCTCTGACCTTCTCCTGAG